>JABANP010000095.1:10000-147728 GCA_013115135.1 Perkinsus olseni
CGGTAGTTGTTGTTGTTGTTGTTGCTGCGGTAGTTGTTGTTGTTGTTGCTGCGGTAGTTGTTGTTGTTGTTGCTGCGGTAGTTGTTGTTGTTGTTGCTGCGGTAGTTGTTGTTGTTGTTGCTGCGGTAGTTGTTGTTGTTGTTGCTGCGGTAGTTGTTGTTGTTGTTGCTGCGGTAGTTGTTGTTGTTGTTGCTGCGGTAGTTGTTGTTGTTGTTGCTGCGGTAGTTGTTGTTGTTGTTGCTGCGGTAGTTGTTGTTGTTGTTGCTGCGGTAGTTGTTGTTGTTGTTGCTGCGGTAGTTGTTGTTGTTGTTGCTGCGGTAGTTGTTGTTGTTGTTGTTGCTGCGGTAGTTGTTGTTGTTGTTGTTGCTGCGGTAGTTGTTGTTGTTGTTGTTGCTGCGGTAGTTGTTGTTGTTGTTGCTGCGGTAGTTGTTGTTGTTGTTGCTGCGGTAGTTGTTGCTGTTGTTGTTGCTGCAACCGTGGTTGTTGTTGTTGTTGTTGCTGCAACCGTGGTTGTTGTTGTTGTTGTTGCTGCAACCGTGGTTGTTGTTGTTGTTGTTGCTGCGGTAGTTGTTGTTGTTGTTGCTGCGGTAGTTGTTGTTGTTGTTGTTGTTGTTGCTGCGGTAGTTGTTGTTGTTGTTGTTGCTGCGGTAGTTGTTGTTGTTGTTGTTGTTGTTGCTGCGGTAGTTGTTGTTGTTGTTGTTGTTGCTGCGGTAGTTGTTGTTGTTGTTGTTGTTGCTGCGGTAGTTGTTGTTGTTGTTGTTGTTGCTGCGGTAGTTGTTGTTGTTGTTGTTGCTGCTGTAGTTGTTGTTGTTGTTGTTGCTGCGGTAGTTGTTGTTGTTGTTGTTGCTGCGGTAGTTGTTGTTGTTGTTGCTGCGGTAGTTGTTGTTGTTGTTGTTGCTGCGGTAGTTGTTGTTGTTGTTGCTGCGGTAGTTGTTGTTGTTGTTGCTGCGGTAGTTGTTGTTGTTGTTGCTGCGGTAGTTGTTGTTGTTGTTGCTGCGGTAGTTGTTGTTGTTGTTGTTGCTGCGGTAGTTGTTGTTGTGTTGGCTGATAGTGCACCAGTCCTGGGACGGCTATAGAGGACTAGTGTCCTGATCAGGGCTACAGTCCTATGAACTCATAGACACCAGAGTCCCCCGGATCTAACTTGTTGGGTTGGACCGTCAGTTACTCTTGGGGCTACCAACAAATTGGTGGTGGGAGATTGAATGAGACACTGTGATTCTAACAATGTCGGTAAGCAGAATTGAACGTCACTAACAGCTCAAAATTAAACTCGTGCCGTGCCAAGGAGTTCGACGTGGCTTCATCGATCACAGAACAGGCGTACACAGAGAATCCGAGGGAATGGGCGTATGAGTGGGAGTCTAGACCATAAACGCAGGCTTCACCGTGGAAGTGAAGATTATGATTCATCATCATATTGCATCATCAACACAGCTAATGCCAAAAGCAAGATAATGGTAGCAATCCTACGCCAGGAGGATGGGCGTGAGCGAAGCTACCAAGCAGAGCTAATAGGCGCAGAAAAGAGGATTGTGAGCAATCGAAAAGAGGCCTGAGAAGGCAGTACCTCAATTACATTGAAAGCCAGAGCTAGCAGGATGCTAGCGAAGAAAGAAACAAACATGAAGAGATAATGTTTGTAGTACGCGAGCTCGCGAGCACAGCTCCACTCCCTGGAGGTAGGATAGTAGGGATTGCTCACTAGACCGGACCGGGTAGGAGTCAGGCACTTCTCTAGTGTCCTACTGAACAGTGCCGCCCAGTGATTCGGCGGCCCAGTGACCAGCTCTGACGCTGACGGATGGTGAATCAGGTCAGAGCACAGCCACACACTGTTCACTCTCCCAACCTCTGCATCCTGGGAATTTCGATAAATCAATCCCGCTAACAGGGTGTTCACAGCCTCTCGGTGAGCAGTGAAATCACCTAAGCTCATCATGCGTGGACCAATCTGCACTTGGTCTATGAACAAAACTACGATAATAATAATAATATCAACACAAGCCACTGGATCAAGGACAGATGAGTGTTGTTGCATGAACGCAGACGCCAGTTGAAGAGGCCTTCAAAAGTTCTCGTGAATGACGGGAAAGGTAGGAAACCATACTTCCCACGCTCTTCGATGACGGTCTTTGGTCGGTAACCGGATGATGATGATGATGATGATGATGATGATGATCGTCGACTAACGGTGGTGATAGCATGACATCAGGTCGAGGCCAAAACCGCTAGGCTACTAGACATGGACCTCCGCGGAAATGGAGCAAGTTTGTTCTTGCATTCTACCAAGGTTTTCCATCACTCCCGCCCAAAGCGAGTATTCCGTAGCTAGCCTGCACTCAGTATGGTGTCTCGCACTATCATCTCCTTGCTACCAATACTGGAGGCCGCCAGAGGGAGGTGGCCCGCTCCCTGCCCAGAATTGCTGACCAAACTATCTCAAGCTGATGAGCTACGCCTGAAGCCTGTTCTGAAAAATAGATGCCCCGCTATACGTGATGTCTTCGTTAAATTCAGCGGTGAGCCATCCGACTTCGGAATGAAGATGAAGCTAACAACGCAGGATCGAGGCCACCCTGCTGTGCAAGGGGCTACACCTGTAGCCAGATCTCGAACCTATGCCATTGGGAGCCAGCTGAGGTTAGTAGAGAAGGGCAACATGGCCGTGGACATGTACTTGAGGGAGCCCATCCCAGCTGGGATCGACGCAGCTCTGAGGGAGTTAGTTGGAGGAATAAGAGAGACACCGTCGTCGGTAGTGGTGGTCTCCAACAACACGATGATATTATCAGTAGCGCTATCAAGTGCTGCTGCTGCTGCTGCTGGTGCAACGACTAATGCTGCGACTACTGATTATACCATCGTCGGAGTTCGGTTCGAAGATTCAGAGGGGAAACCAGTCTGCAAGTACGAAGCGAAGGTGTGATAATCGATAATGTCAGGGTGTCATCTAGTTGCTAATGAAGTACACGATCTTTATCATGGTATTGTTGTTGTTTATATGATTCTGTAGCTGCGTTATCAGTCGAGTGACGTGAGCTACAACACGACGACATGTGCAGAGGGGGGGCCAACCTTGATGACTGCTCATGCGGGCTAGTGGGCTTGGTAGTAGTGAGAATGATAAGTCTAGTCTGCGGCCTCCCGTTGGCGAGATGATGTTAACAGTTACCTGAAGGATAATGATGATGATAGGGTGAATTGCCATGCCCTGGGATTAAAAATCAGACTAACAAAACATTCTTGAGTATGACGAATAGTCACTCGTGGAGGAGCACTTCCCGATCTTACAAAGTGCTGGGGCCGTGGTTGAGAACGATTTCAGGACCGTTAGTTGGGCAAGACCTCGACTGCTCTTTCGTCCTTGCAAGACTGGCAAAGATGCTCACATCATCGCCGAAAGTAGTCTGATGCAACGGGTAATCACTATTGTTACTAATTTGTACACATCACCAAACGAGCGCCGTAGCAAGGTCAAAATGGCAGGGTCCGTGACAGAGTATGGGAGGCCTAACACGACCCAGGGAGGGCTCACCATTATTGGAGATCGAGCAGTAGCAAGAGGTCGCTGTCGGGTCGTTGTTCCGCTCGGATTCTTACGAGCGGCTCGAGTTCCGCTCGAACACAATTTTCCAGTTCTAGCCTGTGCAGACCCAGTGAAGCGCAGAATGGTACGCCTAAGCAGTAGTGTCAGCTTAGCCCTCTGCTTGCTACCTGTTGTGCATGCAGCCAGGGGAAGAAGGGTGGCTTCAGGCCCGAAGTTGCTTCACGAGCTGTCTCAAGCAGGACAGATTCACCTAAGCGCGGACAAGAACAATGACTGCACTGCTACTGACAGCGTCTCAGTGCAGTTGAAAACTGCTCCTTTCAGCGTGAAGTTGAGGACAATACTCCCGGGAGGGCCTCTGGACGAAGGCAAGTCTTTCGTGCACTCGTTCTCGAGCGCTGTGAGAGTAGAAGAAAGAAAGAAGTCGGGCACTATAGACCTGCATCTTCAAGGGCCTTTTGATGCTAATACAGAAGCGACTCTGCGGAAGACACTCGAGCCGATTGAAGGCGTGGTGGTGTCGAATGTGACGAGTGTGTTGTCGGTCACACCAACAGCAAACAACGTAACCATGGTATCACTGTGGTTCCAGCAGGGACCAGAGATATTTAATTGTGATTTCGGAACGGAGGTGTCGATGAGATGACGGAGGCCATCGAAGTCTATGCCGTTGCGACCTAGCATGACAGTGCTAACGTTGTTGGTGATGTTGTTGTTGCTGTTGTTGATCTATTGGGTAGCCGCGTCAACAGATCAGCCAATCCATCATGAAATGTTGGAACCTCCTCTTCTATTTCAGTTTACTCTAATGCTTCGACTCACCTGAGCTCGAGGGGACCGATAGGGAAAGCCAACTGTTTACCACGCTGTCTTTATAGTAGGACTCAACCAAATAAAGAACATAATCCCGGTGGTGGTGATGATGATGAACACAGCGATGTGCATGCGTGCTACTTTCTAGCACAAACGATGAGGATACTCATCAAATATTCAATCACGATTACGTGACTGTTCCGATTGGGCTCATGAAAGCTGATGGTGGGAGCTGCTCTGACGAGGTGGATCGTATCTGAGGAGAATGGAGTGATGATAATACCCCAGTAGACAACTAAAATTTTATAATCCCGGCGGGGGTCGAACCCACGACCTACGGCTCATAAGACCGTCGCTCTAACCACTGAGCTACAGGATCTTCACGATTACCCATTTGCCTTACGATGGTATCATCGTCCGATACTCCACCCATTTTCTCTCCCGTTGACAAGCATGATGCGGAGGGGGTTAAGGAAGAGCAGCAGGAGGACAGAGAGCTCTCTTGAGGGGAGGTTGTTGGCGCGAAGGAGGCCCGGCCACTCTCCTTGTGGTTCAATGATGGCGCACGGGAGGCAGAGTATGAACCTACAACTGCACTATAACCCGAAGCATCGGCAACAGCGCTGCCGTCCTCTCACGTGTGATTGTGATCACTTGTGGCCCAGAAATTCGGGCCACCGGTTTAGTGGAGGGCACGAGGAGATCATCAGGGAGGCAGCAAATGAAATCGCGTATTTTGTTAGACTCTATCGCAGTACTGTCGGCGGCGTCTTCCACTATTGGTGGTAGTTTGGCGTAAGCGAGCCATACTATGAACACCAGTACAGCTGCCGTACTCAAGGTGTAGAGTATATAGAATATGGTGAGCCTGAGGTAACCCGAACAACGCTAGTTCGATTCCAGTCAAGGGTGCCTATTGTACTTGAAGGATGTCGGGTGGAAGTGGTGAGTAGGGGGTGCTCCGAATCCTACGGGTAGAGGGCCGCTCCGATGACCAACTACTGTTGTTTTGGACTCTCTGAGAAGGCACGGTCGAAGCGAATGTCTCATAGTCCGAAACGGGAAGAGTGGATACAGCGTCGCGTAGAGAGGAGTTGGTTGAAGGCAACCCTGAAGAGCCTACAGGATGATTTTGTACTGATAGGAGGCGGAGACATCATGGCAGGATAACTCTCCTCGCTATTGACGAACCTTCTGCCCCCTCACCTCCCCCTGCCCCTCAGCAAGCTAGCCGCGGTATTGGTAGCAGTGGACCTAACTGCCTCCTCCGTATCAGTAGTCTTATCATCTCGAGCAAGATCCTGTGAGGAGATGTCGAGATATCACACATGAGCCCAGGCTACCTCGTGAGTGGTCTTGGAATCGTCGTGAGTCCTCCGAATTCGTCGAGGATGCTTTGGACGTAGGAAGTGTATATCATCGGTCGAGTGCCTCACCTGAACGAGCATCACTCGGTTGTTCATTAAATAGGATCGTTTACTGCATCTTTTTTGTGGTGATGATGACGCCGAAGTCCTCCGTCACGAAGGAATACGGGCCTGAAGGGGGTTTTAATCCTACACAGCTGTCTCCCATTCCTCATTTCCATCCTATGCTGAGTAATCTCCCCCGACGCCATACATTCCCAAGTGGAACTAGTGAGCATTCGCCATGCAGCAAAACACACTCATCGGTCCTGTAGCTCAGTGGTTAGAGCGACGGTCTTATGAGCCGTAGGTCGTGGGTTCGACCCCCGCCGGGACTATACGCTTTCAGCCTTCCAGCTATCCAACCCCTATCGTACCTATCTTTCATTCCGTCAACTCCCTCCACCGCCTTAATGACTAATTCCATCAGGAATAACGTATTTATAGGGGTCCTCATGGAGAAGCAACCAGCTGCACAAGAAGAGTCGTCGCGAGGGTCGTTACCGATTGAGCTGCGTTGTTACGTTAAGAGAATGCAAGTACGCAAGATCTTTCAAGTTGTCGGTTCCAAGTCCTCACGGCTAAAACCAATGAATGATGATGTTGTTGTTTCGATCCACCAGACATGGCCGGGCATGCTGCTGCTGAAGAGGAGGAGCCCTTCAGCTTCGATAAGTTCCCACCTTTTTACACGTACTACGGGGGATCTCTAGCACGGACTGTGACAGTGCTATCGACTTCGAAGAACAGAGTCATTAGACGCTTGGGTCGAGCCAATCTAATCTGGTTTGCTTATTCACCGGTCGTAGGGTAATCCCTTCAGAGTCTGACGTCCCTCAGGCTACAGCCTAACCTCACCGTAAGGAAGAGGCAGATAAGTTTGTGGAGAGATCGAGTTTTGAAGACATGTAGTAGCTAGAGGTGTCAGTAAAAGCTCCTCCTATTCCGGTTAATGGTAGGCCGAGAGAAAAAACGGAGCTTCCTCGACATAGCATTGCAGTCAGCAGCATTAGTGTAGGAAGTGTTCGGCAATCCAGAAATACATCGTAGCGCTCGCCCATCGTAGATCGGCCGTTAATATGGAGACATGCGATTTAGGACAGTTGAATCTGGATGGCATCAGAGCGGTGTTGAATGATCTAGTATCTACTGATAATGGACGATGGTGCGATGCCGCACAGACAAGATTCCTGGTACTACCGGAATCGGTTAGCGAGTAGGAAGATACCCACCCGTGCAGGTGCTTTGGCATACTCCCGCTGAGTGGGCTCAGATAATATACGATTGGGTAATAGGCTGCCCTCGTCTCTGTCGCTGGACTGCTGATTGTTCAGGCGACCAATACGGGCAAGCTAGGATCGGTTGAGACTGTTTTCTCATTACATAGCGGGGAGGACTCTCAAGGGGCCAGTAAGTGGAAGGTTCTACCGGGATTTGAGCCTGGCTCTTCAGCTTTGAGGCATGGGATACTGACCGTTACACCATAGAATCGCTTTGATTCTCTGCACTTCTGGTGGATCACTGCTGTTGTAGACAATCTTCCTTCTTTCTTTGCAGAATTCCACGGGATACCGCCGGAGGTCATCATGCTCGGTTTGGAGAATCTCGAGCTCGCCGGCAAATGCGAGATATTTCGCGGCAACACTACAGATGCTACCGGTGTTAAGTTCTTCACAAATTGATTCTTTTTCACAGCAGTATCTTTCTGGTTTCGTGGGCGTATCTTTGTTCACCTAGTTCATGCTCGAGGGGAGATTTTTTTCAGTTGCAGAATTCCGCATTTCACCATGTCCCATCGATATTTTTATCGAAAGTTGATACTAACGGGAAGATATTCTTGTGGACATTGCGCACAGGGAATATTTCGGATATCGCGGGGAAATCTTGCGGCTGCAGCTAGCAAAGGGTCGAACCCAGCTCAAGCGTACTAAAGGGAACGCGTTTAAGATTGGTGTTTAGTCTGGCTTAACCGCCAACAACAAGGCGTATCATTTTTCACTTTGTGTCATACGCAGTGAACTTCTCCAACACGCGAGCCGCTCCGTGTAGATTCGCAAGACGCCGATTGGAGCAATCTCGTCAAGCGAAGGGGTTAGCTGCTGACGGGAAGCCTCTGCCAGATCGCATAAGTAAAATGTGATGCCGTGTGCCGGGATCGAACCTGCGACCTCCAGCTGTTTCCAGGCTTTGACAAGGATTACTTGGGACTCCAGGCTGACCTCATGTACAGTTTGAATGATTTGGGGGGTTCTACTGTCAACTCAGCTGCACCATCAGGAATACGAGGTTCTATAAACGTAAAATCGATCGGGTGATCGATTTGGCCGTTTCGTAATGCATCCTGCCAGGTCCTGCTGAACCGTGCTGATACTGGGTACGTGCGTAAAATCGTGAAGTTTGCCAATACTGTGACGGGTTCCACCATACTCTCAACAACGGGATGCTACTTTCTTGGATATGTACGTGGTGGAATCGATATGAGTAAGATTTTTTATTTATTTGTTCAGATGGATATTTATGATACCATACCATTCGTAACAGCTCTGGCGACGATGTGGGTAGGTAATAATAGGGGAGTGTGCTCTCAGTGGCCGGGATATCAAGGCGTATCTTTCGCACTGTGTAGGTTTACATGTTTATCTTACAACTTATGTATCCAGAATAGTAGTTGATACTGGAAAGGCTCAGATGGCGATACGAGCTCATAACCTATCCGGGAGGCCCGGCAGGCCGATAGTTGTAAGCACTCTCAACATGATGCTCCTCAGGATATAGGATGTTTGGTGTGATGGTTATTCGGATAGATGTTGGACCGTATGGCCCAGGGTTCAACGCCAGGTCGTGTCATGTTTAGTTCCCCGTACATGGTATGGAGAAAGTAGAGGTCGGAGACAAATACATACGCTTTCGGACCAAAAAGCAATTCTGGACGATATCGAGAATCTTTCCATTCCGAGTTCCCAGGATGCACACGATTTCTGGTAGGATATTACACCAGCTTCAACTTGAGATACGCCTCGTCAGATTCTGACCGTTACGATAACCTTTCGAAAGACTTGGTAACAACATCGGACCTTGGACAAGATTACTTCCAACTCAACAATACTGCGGTGTCGACGGAGGTGTTGAACCCGGGGCTGCCTGCGTTGGCATCGCCCGATGGGAGGAGGTCTGATGGGAAGAGGGCGAAGTTCTTGGGGGCTGGGGTTGGGGTGGCGGCCAGTGCTCAGTCACAGCTCGGCCGCGGACGGGGAAATACTACTACGAATGGTAAGTATTATCATGAGTAAACAGAGTCGGGGTAAAAGCAGAATATTTCCCCAATAGAAAGTGGGTGATTGATGAACCAAAATAAAATAGACGGGGATGATGAACGGTCATTTGTGAATTTGTTATACCGAACACTGAGGTGTATGAGACGGTCGATACTAGTAGTGTGCTGACGGCGTCAATGACGGCGTCCAACGTCGAAACCTGACACTGAGCAGTAGCAGGCTTGCTATTACTTCGACTTATCATCCCTCTTGCTGAATTGGGTAATATCAGATGACGAGCGGAGTACGGTCATTGCGAAGGCTTTGTCGCCGGTAAGGAATTGGTGGGATAATATATGGAAAGAAGACGAGAAAGAGAGAGTTGCTTCTGTTAGAGGGAAATTCCGCATAGAAAAGTGAGAGTATCTTTCATCGATCGAGCGATCGATTTGGCCTCGGATAGGTATAAATACCAGATGCCGGACTCCGCTGATGGAGTTTGGAAAACTGGCGGCATTCCAGAGGTACTGCTCATTCCCGGATTCGATCCGGGGACCTTTTGATCACCAGGTCCGGAAGGATGTCCTCTCTCTGCGGCTCGGACGTGATGGCTTCCCGGCAAACTCCGGAGAGGAGAGGAAGCTGCTCAAGTTCTTCGAGGACCCCTTCGGAGATCAGATCCCGAAAAAGGATCTACATGTTTGATGAGTGCCAAGTTTCCGACAAATTGAAGACAGTTTCGTTGTTATTTTTTCCAAATTGAATTTAGTAAATTCTGGTACAGTTGAGTCGACAACTGGTACGCAAGGGACAAGGCAGAATAATCATCGGAAACTTCATGCTCATTATCACTCACTTTAGTGGTATCGAAAACAGGGCTGTTGAGCAGACGCGACACTCTGATGCGATGATCATCATCACCACCATCCAAACGCCCCTTCCTCTGCTCTACCAGGACCACAACATTGCCCAAGATACCATCGGAGAGGCACATCTTGCTCTCTTGCAGTTTCTCAACGCACTCGGCAAATATAAGAACTTCTACATCGGTGAGGGTCTCCGACTTGCCCACCAGTCTTGTGATGGCTGCCTCGGCCAAGGCCCACTTCTGATCGGCTATCGCCCGGGTCGTCACGTGATAGAGAGTGGACGAAGACAAACCATGGAGATTATCGTCCTTCGATAGTTCTTTATCGAGCCAATCTCTCAAGCCGTCATATCGATCCAAGAAGGACGCATCATGAACGCCCATCCAAGCAGTGCAGATGGTAGAGGGAGAGAACTTGCATCGGGAAGAACCGAGTTCGAACCCTCGGGATTGTATTTTTGACCACATCATAGGATCTTGTACTCGTAGTTTCAAAGCCTCGTTCATCACATCCACAAGATACTGACCGGAGCAGAAGGCAGGTAGTGCATCGAACTCGACTCGCCCTCGACCAGCCTCGGATATTTTCAAACCGAATCGAGCCGCTATTGACGAGGCGCTCATACGAAGAATAAACCTGGTCTGTGGATAACATCATGCTCCGAAATACCCTAAAAAATTCTGCGCATCGCTACGACGCCTTTTCATCAATGGAAGTCTAAGATGTAGGTGGTACAAGAAGGACATCTGTAGATTACGCAGAATGCTGCCGGGCCACTCGGCAGAGTTTGGACTAAAAGGTGCTACCACTACTTGACCACTATTAAACAGATAGTAACGCAATTTTGACCACTAAGTCACCACTCGTTATTGAACGCATTATTATCGATCACGTAATCGATTTGAGGCAGTGCTGAGAGAACTAGATCTCCATTTGGTTTGTCGTTATCCAAATATCTCCGCAAAGCGGCTTCTTCAGCGCCTTCGATTCCTCCAGCGACATGACGAGCAACTGTCAGTGACAAAGTCAGGTTGACCGCGCGCCACGAAATTAAAGCAGTAGTACCAACTCTTTCCTGCCGATTCTCTTCTGAGGCCCGGACGAGTACTTTGACGTCGAACTCATCTGCCAAGCCCCACGGGGGATAGAATACCCATAGGCCTTCAACCACCACTATTCTGATAGAAATATCCTGCCGCTTCGGAAGCTTGAATTAATTTCAACAGTTCATACGAACGACATGAAATTGAGATTATTGACAATTCTCAAAGCCTCCGTTAACGAAGGAGTCTTAACTCGAATACGTTACAAGAGACGATTCTGACTGGTCAGTGTTGTCAGTGTCAGGTCGGAATTAAGATGACGGGATTACATTACCTGTGATTCTTCCGTACAATGATTTTACCTTCTTCGGGGTCATGGACACGATGATCGAATTCTGGACAATCAACATCCTGAGAGAATTATACCATTCTTGCAGCCAATGATGATCATGAAACGGTTTTATACTGATTATTATGAAACGGTTTTATACTGATGATTACGAAACGGTTTTATACTGATGATTATAAAACGGTTTTGTACTGATGATTATGAAACGGTTTTATACTGATGATTACGAAACGGTTTTATACTGATGATTATAAACCGTTTTATACTGATGATTATGAAACGGTTTTATACTGATGATTTATGAAACGGTTTTATACTGATGATTATAAAACGGTTTTATACTGATGATTAATATGAAACGGTTTTATACTGATGATTTGTGAAACGGTTTTATACTGATGATTATAAAACGGTTTTATACTGATGATTAATATGAAACAGTTACACGGGGATAACGATAATAATGATGAGCACCCATACACTGAAAACAATAATAGTCGGTACGATCCTAGGGATGATTCTATTCCGGGTACGAGTCTGATACCTGAATAATGCCCCTCACATTACATCGTCTCCTTTTAACCGTCCTAAGCATTTGCTGAATGCATCCTTATCAAACGTCCAGTGAGCTCCTCGATACCTATGAGTAATCGAAAGGTCCACGGTTCGATCCGCGCATTCTACACTACCTTTTCGCCTTCACAGGGTCAGGCATTTGAGTGTCCAAATAATGCCGAGTGTAGTGGAAGCCATCTAGAGGGACTAGTATAGCTGAACGAGACGATGGAGAATCTTTACGCACAGCGAAGATTTTACCACTACCAGTATCAGCAGAAGTTCGCCGGTTGATCTCAGCAACCAAATGGCTGCTGACTGCACTTTTCCCTGCACCTGGGGCACCGACTACCCCCACTAACAAGCGAGGACTCGACGAGGTCAAAAGATACGCTGCGAGGTCGGTGATAGATATATCTTCAGGAGGGCATGCCATAGTGTCAAGGAAAGGCTCGAAAACTGATGTGATCAATCAAATAGAAATTGATCCACTGAGTTCCCTTCCGCGGGTTACGGTATTGCCTGCACGCACGCGCAAACCCCTTCTCCTTAACAGTCCAGGTACTTCGTCAGCGTACTGTTGGGCATAGAACCTTCTCGTCAGGAGTAGCGTGTGAATTATAGCTGAGTGAAATGAGTATTTGCGTTTTGGCCGGTCTTTGACGGATGAAATAACACCGTTTTAATGGTACTGCTGACCGCGCTGCTTCGGGGACGTTGAGGAATCGCAAGTTGGCGCAAGATTGCAAGACTTTATGCGGCTCTGACTGCGTGCTAAAGAGCCTTCGCTGTTCATTTAATCATTGGGCATCTCGCCTACCTCGATTGTAAGTAATTCTGGGGACCAGCTTTCATAAACTACTAGCTTCAACCTAAGATACTCATTTTTTTATCGTTAACATGAGGTTTGTCATCATCGCGTCACTCCTAGCAGCAGTGGCTGCTCGAACGGTAATAGATACGGCCCTTTCGAATGGTCGGGTAATTTCGTGGCGCAGTGAGAATTCCAGTAGAGGCTTTCGAAGGGCAATCACTCATTGCACTTGTCAGGTTCTCGACGATGACTTCGTTATTGAGGACCCGTAAGTATCTTTCGGACTGCGTATCTTCACGCACAGCGAAGATTTCACATGTTCAGGTACCTCGATCTTGAGGATGGCGGGGATAAGGTAGTCAGGTGGTAGTATCTTAGGTTGAGTATCCTGATCGATGTGTCCTTGTAAGTATATTTACCGTATTTCATTTTAATGGTATTACTATAATAAAGTAAGATTAATTAATAATAATGTCCTATCGACAAACGCTATTATATTTAATTATAGATTTAGTAAACCTTATATACAGTCTGTCCCACCAGAAATTTATGCATTGGAAAATTTGCGTCAGAACATTGTACAGGGCGAGTTTACAAAAGAAGGTTGGTGTCACGGAACAGTCGCGATATTCCGCAAATTTTCAAACTTGTTTGTAAGTTAATCTATTGTATTTTAGTATCTAACTTTACTTATAAATGTGGATTAATTTATAACATGAGTTGCTTTAGGATTGGTGCTCGAGAGCGCATCTTAGGTTGAAGGGTGTCGAGTATCATTAGGTTGAGTTGTAGACCATTTGTTGATACATTCATCAGCGTGCGCTCTTCTCTAGCAAGCTGGCTCGAGGACTGACCAACAGTACGAAGAAGACTTCAAAGACTTCGACACCAACAATGACGGTGGTATCGATCCACAGGAAGTGAGGGCTGTCTATAGAGGCTTTATGGACCAGGCGGATTTGTTCAAGTAAGTGTTGGGTAATCGAAAGGTCCGTGGTTCTATCCCGGCATCCGTCAGGTTTTACAGCGAGGCGGATAAGAATGAGGATGGGTTGATTGAACTGAACGAGTATAAAGCGTATGTTCGGTCTCTGTAATATCATCCATTTTTACCTCGCCACCCATTTTCTTACATCAACTATCTCTTTCGTTTGAGTATCATCGTCAGAAAATGGGAGTGTCTGTAGAATCTTTTACTAATGAGTTGCAAGGCACCATTGGTGACTGGGCGGATGATATCCATCCGTAGTCTCGCGACCCTCCGTGTATCTGCGGCGACATCATCATCAGCTAGTGACGCCTCGATTGGCGCTACGGAGCGGTTGTCGAAGAATCGGACGCTGGAAGGCTGTGAGGTAGTCGCGGGTATCCTGAAGTTGCGCGGGGAGGATACGAATTAGGTTAACCAGACTTATCTCAGCGTGGTAGAAGTTCAAACGTCATAATAGCTCAAGAATGTTAAGCGTCCTCGACTACTTTTTCTTCATGAGCCATAAAAATACTTCAGCTGGGATCGAACCCGAGACCTCTCCCTCTTTATCGTTCAGTCATTCCCCTATAGCCCTTTCGACTATGTCGTACAAGAGATTGATTCTCAACAGCACCATCGGCTAGTACCATCAGCGATTCGAAAGAACATGGCGATGAGTCGGAGGAAGAAAGCTGCGCTGAAAGATGTGGATCAAAAGTGTGGGAAAAATACCTGGGACGTGATTCGAACCGGGGACCTTTGGATTGCTCGCAGTGGGACTTCTCCCGGCTGTGGATGGTGAGGCGCCGTTTGTGTCCTTCACGCTGTGCAAGGCGGGGTTGTCAACAGTCGCGGCTATCGCGAAGATTTCAAATGCTACTGGGATACCGATCCAAGAATTCGTAATAGGGCAATCGAAACACCCAGGTTCAATCCCTGGGTCGGATGTTTTCAGATATTCACTGATAAGACGGAGTCTTACGCCCTCACTGGACAACGTGTCTGTGTGCGCTCTGATTATCTCTCGAATTTGAGAGAGTTTGAAGCCCAACAGGAGTAAGAGGCTCAGATCTTGCACTCTTGCATTTCCTCCACGCCTTTAGTTTTCTTGGCGGCTTCGGGGTGACGGAATGCTCATATCTACCTGAAGACACGACACCCTACTCGCCTCACCTTGGCAGTTCATACCGGTTACGGTATCGTAACGTGGACCATCTCAACGACAAGGCAGCTGAGCAGGCTCTTGCTGGACTTGCGAAGAGGGGCTTCGTCAATTATTATCCACCGCAGAGGTGAGGGGGGCTACTACCACCGTGGTGCCACGGCGAGGTGACCCTGGAGAGCCTCTTGACGAAAACGTTCCCTACAGCGTGATGCTGTGTTCCTCGGGATCTCCATGGATTCTAATTCTATGCTTTTCGTATCCTTCGCGAAGTGTTGGTGCGCGGCTGATGTCTCGAGCGGCGAGGAAAGTTTGTTTCATCGTTTTCAGAGAAACTCTTAGCGGACTTTTATTAATCCTTTCTGTCTACGGATAGTTCGCTTACGAGAACGCGTGCATCAGTTTGCATCAGTTGACTCTTCAAACCAGTATTTACCTTTGGTGGGAAGTTTTCGAAATATAACTCACACGCCGTGCTTCTTCATTGTATTATACGAAGGTGAGTGCTTCCTTTCAGTTTGATGGTTTCGTATACTCCGGTGCCATCAGTACCCTTAGACCAGCTCACTGAGTGTCATCACCTATCAGGTTCCCAATGAACTCGCATTTGGTAGGGGAGGCGATCCTCAAGAACGACTTCATCGGAGCTACGCGTCTTCTTATAGAATGGTTTAGAGACACGACAACGTCCGAGACGTTGAAGGAAGCCGCTGATGAGTAGTCGATAGGTCCTCGGTTCGAATCCCAGCGACGGAAACTTTCAGGTATCTATTCTCCGCAGATCCTGATGCTGCAATTAGCGTGATGAATAGAGGGAACGTTCAGCCTCGATCTTCTTTATATCGGTTTATGGAGACTCTGAAATCTTCTAGCGGAGGGAGTCCGCTGGAAGGGGCTCTGAGGACCTATCAAGATGGGCGGTTTTGGAATATATGCGTCAATCAGGCTAATCCGTCTTGGAAGTAGGCTTTTATGCTCGTGGCCCTGGTTCAATCCCCGCGCGTGACGTTTAGGTGGAATATTTCAGCAGCAGAGCGAGTAGCCAGGAGTGAGCGTGTTGAGGCTGGTGACGTAGTGCTTGATGATGAGGGGTAACAGTTAGGGACGGCGTTGGGAGTACCTATCCTGCTGCGAATCCTTCGACCGACCTGCCCACCATCTTTGAGTTGGGACTTATACCTGGGACTCACACCTGCGAGTTACCAATCGGAATACGCTGCTAACGAGGGTCTTTCAACTCGACGAATCTTATTGAAGAGAGCCTCCTGATTGGCATGATTGCTTCAGAGTGATTATCACTAGCACCCTGTGGAGTGGGAATGATATTGAACTCACGCTGGTAGTGAGGAGCAGCGGCGGCACTACCGGTGTAACTCTCCCTGATTCATTTGCTAGGGCGATTAAGGACTGTCATGGGAGCTCGCAGACCAGCTCATACATCGTTTGTGATACATAATAATTTTATCGATCCGGACTGTGTCTACTACCTAGCGAGAATCCGATCATCATAGACCGGGAAAGATCATTGTGTATGAGAATGTGACACGATGCGAAGAATAGAATAGAGGAAATGTTGGTATGCGGCCACGTGGCCATTCGTTAATCTTTCAGGCGTCTTCGTCGGGTTACTGCTGATTTGGTTGATGAATTCCCCTTCACTTCCTTGATGCTGCCTCGAGCGTCTCTCTCGGCTGAAGGGCCCTCGTCTGCTGTACGACCAGCAGGAGAGCGAGACCACCGGTTCATCGGCGAGGTTTGGGCGGACAGGCTGGTTGAAGGAGATGGCGATTCTGTGGAAGCCTATGTTGCCACGGATACGAGATTTAGAGGAAATGTGAGATACCGTAAGTTTGCAAGTGAGGTCGCTTGCTCGTGGATAACTGATCTTTCTAGGGCCCATCGTTGTCGCTCCTCGAGATGCTCGCCTTCACTTCGAGTTGGTCCCAACGAGTGACGTGGCGCCGCCAAAACGCAATGCCATCATCACTTTCACGCTGCCCCCGGGCGCCTCAGGAATGGCCTTCCATAAGGAACTCACGGGAGGGACTATGAGTGTTGGGAAGGAGCGATGATGATGACGATGGCGCGCATGTATGTGAATTTAAGGATGTTATTTTCAATTCGTGTATGGCGATGTTTCTTGGACGTGAATTCCCCTTTATCGTTGTGTTATCAGTTCAATCAATATTGGTTAATTGGATTCCAGTTCTGTGGCGATTTGAAGGATTTCCCTCGAAGGCTCTGGCGTAGTCCATAGGCCATCAGTAAGTTACCTTTGCGTCCTGGAGCTCATGGTCGTTCGGCATCTGACGACTCTATCCATGGTGGTTCGGTGTGGTGAGCTTCCGCAGTGATGCTCGCAGTAAGCCCAATGCTTATATATTAGGAGCTGTATCTGATGGCCTCCATCGCCGTGTATAATGACAAATGTGCTCCTTAATCTTATAGAACCGCTACATCCACCACGTCGCTATTCAGGCTGATACACGGGGTATAGTGCATGCTTGTTAACGTTGGAGTTTCGACCGCGATATGAAAAGCATTGGTGAAAAAACACGTTCCAAACATTTCACATCGCGATTTTCGCGTTTGTCACTTGGCGAACAACGCCAATTCACGTATTACCGGTAAAACTCCATTGATATCACGATCTGTGATATTTTGAAAATATGGTAATACTATCACTTGATTACGTTATCGACATGGATACTACATGGATCAACGTTGTACTTCAGAATAGGGGGGTATACTTAGCTACCTGATGTATACTATGTACATAAGACATTTATGTTATATATCAATAAAGGGTTAGCTGAGGCTGCCGTTGGCCGGTAGATGTCTTAAATTCTGGGGGTTGGGTTAACTCAATGGGTAGTGATGGTAAACTACTATTAGCATGTTCCCCTCTCAGTTATACTTCTGCCCGTTCGTAGAAAGTTGGTATGAACGCGTCTGGTATTACTACATTCCCTTCGTTTTGAAAAGAATGTGGTTCCTCCTTCTCTACCCACTTTTCCAGGTCATTTCCGGAGATAGGCTGCTGCTGCTCGGCGATGTATCTTGCCCTCGCCATCTTCGTAGTGCTAGACCATGAACGCTCATATAACTCGACGATGCGCGATCAATAACAACAACAGCCGTTACACCAGAACCTAGGCACTCTCCTGCTGTTGCTGCTGCTGCTGCTCCACCCTCCTCATCAGTTCCTCACGTTTGCGAATATGGAAGGTTTGTAGCCAGCCTAGCCCGTCACCGTGTTTTCCTTCACGATCGTAGTAGAGTCTTCGTCTGAACAGTTCCCCACATTTATTGTGCCCAACCCCTTGCCCTTGTAGCTGTGGTAATATTTGTATCAGAAGAGCTCTCTTGAACGGCATGAGGTCCTCGAAATCTTTGAAGTCAGCATCGGTAGTGCCGTTGGCGACTATCCCAGGATGATCGTCAACCTTGATAATGAGGCGGTCTTGAGCGTCCTCTGCTGCCCGAGCATCTCTCCTGAGAACATGGAACAATCTCTCTACCCGAATCGCCCTCAACATACCTGAAAGCCACGGAGTAGGTCCACATGTCCTGTTCTTCCTTCGAGGTAAAGGTGCTAGTCAACTCGGGTCGGCCCTCGGAGGGTGCATACGACAAAGTGAACTCCCAATGGGGGTCCGCTGTAACTGTGCATTGGTTCTTCCCGCTGCTCTTGATAACACCTTTGATCTACAGTGAACGACTCAATATGAGCTGTGCTGCTCCAGCGTTTACCTGTTGGCCTTTGAGGGTGATTGGGATAGGCCCTCCACCGCCAAGTACATTGCCACGATCATAGGCGTATTTACCCTGCGGGAATGATAACGCTTATGAGTGGCCTATGAACTTACCTGCCCAGTCGGGACCAACGAACAGCGGCACATCACGGAGATTGTCCAGCTGACAAGAATGCCCAACTTTGGTCATGGCTGAGGGGAAGACGAAACTCCTGAGGGCAGCGAGTTGGGGAGTATCGTTAAAGGGGTGAAAGTGGAACTTCATTATCGGGCAGCATGCGGGGCGAGCGAACACGGCTGTGTCTCAATCGACCTTTCATGTAGCGCTGCTGCTGATTCATCGCGGAAACCGCTAAAGCTGCTCTGGTAAGCAGCTGACCATTGCTGCTAGTATAACCGAATGACTCTATATATTGAATCCATCTTGTGAAGATGGTCATCCTTGCCAGCATCCCCGCTGTCGACCAGCGTTAACCGTCATTGATCTGGCCATCTCCGCGAGAACTCAGCACAACGCTATTAGCCCTGATATGAAGTTAGCACGGTATGTCCGTGCGCTACGTTCTCTCAGCCTTGATCGCCGACACTCCCTTAAATACCATGTCTTATTCCAATCATAACCAAACATATCGTATCCCCTTAGAGCTTCAACTGGGGGGTGTCTCCCACCTGAGAGTTCAACACAAGGCGCCTCTCTGAAAGGACAGTGCGCTCAAGACTTCCCAAGTCTGACTTGTTCACCAGAGGCGGGCTCCGGATGCCCACTGAAAGGGCATTATGGAAATTCTCAATCCTGCCATGATCAGCCTCGCCTGCTGAGGAGCATTCGCCCCGCTCGCTCGAAATAGTTTTCCCCTTTCGCCGTCTCCGCTGGAGAGTAGTTGAGTGCTTCTCTCGGAAAGAGGGGTTATGAAAAAGATGTACTGCTCAACTCTGCTTGAGGGAACATAGTCATCCTTCAGTTATCGACAACCCCTGGTGGAAATGCTATTCCTACCAATCGCCTCAGTCGCTACTATCATCAGGGCTACTACGGTCGGCCATGAGTCCCCTCTGGAATTCGGCACGTACGAGATGGAAGGCCATAACGCAGTGGATACTTCATTGGCTGGGATGATGATGGAGGTCAAGCAGTCGAAGCGTATGGCCACAGTCGCCAATTTCACCTTCGAACATGACGACGGCACGAGATACTACACCGACGATGTCCGTCTGCAGAGGCTATTAGGGAAAACGACGGCTAGACCCTTGGCTGCCCCGAATTTATCGGCACTTGCTATTACCTGGATACCCGTCACTCCAGTCGAGGAAGAATTGCTGAATCCTTGAAGAAGGCTGTTTGGCCCTTCCCCGGGCTCCGTAGGGTGAAAGCATCGAACTTCTACGTATGCCCTACCAGTAGCAACGCAGTGACGGTGAAGCTGCTACAAGCAGATAAAACTTATGCTGATGTGATGCTTGTCCGAACGGTTCAAGGTGTTGAAGGGAAGAAGATGATTACACCGGGGCGCTATCTCAAGGCTGACGTTCAGGCTACGAAACTCGAGGACCTCGTCGATATTGAAATTAAGGTCTCGAAGGGGCGCCCAGGAAAGCAAACCGCCAACATCACATTCTATCATAGAGAGAAGGTAGAGTATTCTCTCTATGAACTTCCTCTGAAGACCTACTTCCGTCACGCGGACCGCTTCGTAAATGTAGACGAGTATCGCCACCGTCGCTACGGCATGAGGGATCGTCAAAGGACGAATGAAATGCTGACTGACCAATTTGCGGAGGTGGCCGTAGCTTTCGGGAAAGACTTGCCGGGTGTATCGAAGTATTCATCCATGATCTGCGTGGAAGGGAAAGACTCGATATCCTTCGAATAGAGGGCCCAGAGGCGAGGCGCCGAATTTAGGTCGGTGAACCTGGTACTAGACTCGAGCAACCTGCACATGTTAGCTGAAGCCGCCATCGAAGGACCACAGCTCAAGAGACGGAGGATAGATAGTTCGTGAAGGAGGAGACACTACCATCACTTCATACCTTATTCCATGTCCCGTGTTGATGTTATGCTACTCATGAGAGTTTGGTTATTTGAGTGATTCACCAGAAAATCGTTACAGTAGCAGACAGGCTGTTGAAAAAAATCTGACCGCCCTACACAAGATACGCTCACTTTGCATAACCTATTTTGTAAGAGCATTTATAATTCACGCTGAGCTGCGATCTCTGTGCTCTCCATTACTCCAGCTCTCCCCATTCAGAGACGACCAGTTGCTCGTGTGTGTGAGTTGAATGTCTTGGTAAGAGTTGTAAGAATGCGCTAGTATTTCGAGCCTTTGTCTTCTCCTGCACACTCTCTTTGTCTTGAGATCCTAAGAGTTCTCTGCAGAGGTCACGATAGCATTCAGGTAAAGGAGTAATCTCTTATCAGCTCCTAGCGCTTAAGGACGTGATTCTGTGTCAGAAGGGTTTGAGGTGCTCTATCAGAGCAGCTCTGAGGTCATCCACCCACAACGACCAGTTATTGTCCTCGGTATTTGCAATTCTGATCAGCTGCGCCCGACGTTATAGATTCTATCAATCATCAACGGCGGTTACCGTCCATTCAGACCTTCTGCCACATGTGTTGGTTCTAGGTGACTGTGATCTGTGTTCTTCATTTCTCGGGGGGTGGCGTACAGGTACTTGAAACACCGTGAATATAACAAGCATGAGTCTCCTGCTGCTTCGTTCCACTATGTTGTGTTGTACTACGATTCATTCTCCCCTTCGCCAGGGCTGCCATTGGTTACCGGTTTTCCCCTTCCCCACCATGCGTTTGACGGTAAAGGTGATGGACGTCCAATTCAATATCGAAGTTGGAAAAGGACAACAGCAGGCCCGCTGGCTAGGTTTGGTGGCAGCTAGCAGGTGGGGTTATGTGCCGTGCTTTGCAACAGCTTCTCGCAGAAGTTGGAGTGCTTGTTCAAGATACGCGGATTTAGCCTCGAGCCCCGGAGTTTTCCTCATACCAACTTCCGTCAAGACCACCGACAATCGATTCATACAGCCACATCAGAGTCTGAGGGAAGCGGCTGCTCACGGAGGTGGGAGCGTCTCCACTGGGAGGACACCTGCTGGATCCGAGGATGTGCGCAGATGAAAGTGTCGTCGTATTCATCTGCTGTTAATATATCAACATAGACCGCTCGTAAACTATCAGTCTATTGTTCATCAAAGATACAATTGTGGTCGACCTTTCCGTCCGTGGCGATGTGCTAGCGAGAATGATAAACTGTGAAGATACCATGTAAGCACGAGGGCCTCTCATTGAGGGGATCCCTGGTTCAAATCCCAGTGATGGCATTAGTTATCCGAGTTTACAGCCAGCCGCAGGAGGGATAGCCAAAGCCTTCGAGACCCTCGGTGTCTCCGACGTGAAACAACAGCAGTCCGATCTCTGGCGGCAGGTGATGATCTCCCCCATTCACCTTCCTGTCGATGCTGTTTGTCGCCTTCAGGAAGCCTACGGGAAGGGGTCGAACCTCGTGAGATGCCGAATCAGATGGATTCCCGGAAAGCTACATTTGAATGAACTCCCTGTCAGAGTAGGGGGGCCAATGATATCACTAAGAGTATGCGTTGCTGCTGCGGACACTATGCATATGATACCGACGCTCTACTTAATGCGTCTACCAGTACCGTACTTCTACCACTTCACAGCACAGCTGCTACTGCCACTAAGTTCTCTTTTCACAGGTCTGCGGTAACTACATGGTCGATAATAAATGGTTGAAGCTGTTCCCCCAAGCAGAGTTTGGTGGTCCTTTCGAGCTCCCTCTGGAGGCTGTTGATGCCGGCGATGGTGCGGGTTACCATTGGGTGAGGTCTGCTGCCCATCCACCTCTCAATCTGACTACCCCTCCGTCAGGATGCCCTCATCCGAGCTCCTCCCGGAACGGCCGTATTCAAAGTGGGTTTCATTCGGTTTGCTTCCTTATCGAACCCTCCTCACAGAAGCTCCTCTCTGCTACTCAGTTTGTGCTACCGAACGGGGAGAAGATCGTATGTGATAACATGCCGGTCATTGGCAAGACGGAAGATGATCATGCTCAGAACATCATGCATTTCCAAGTGGGATGTAAGCTCGGGAATTAACAAGGTTCTGATACTATTGAGAATATGTCGCCTACGAATGGTTGAAACTCTTCACCGTTTCGCTGATGACACCGACCAAGATTCGGATGGTTCTCACGAGGACACTTGTATTCAGGCGCCGATCGTGGAGGATCCCGAGTGTGCGTTCGACAAGGCTAGTACAGTCAGTAGCGGAGGGAGGGCTGCTTCGGTAAGGTGCAACTGCGGATATAAACTCAGTATCACTTCCTTGTCATTTCGTCCATCGTCGAGGATGGGCTGGTGGGAGTTGAGTAATGATTCTATCAACAGTGTGCAGAGTCGTCCTACTTGGTGTAGCGATTATGTTTGTTTATCATCCCGAGCCCTACTGCAGCGTTGGTGTTTTCAGAAGGACCCTAGGTTTAGAGAGGACTGGGAGAAATTGAAGTTGACCTGGTTGGAAGGTGAGGATCAAGCGAACGTTAAGGTGAGTAAGAGGTATCGAGTTCGATTCCCGCACGTTGCATTTACATCCAGGATGTCCTCATCGAGTTCTATGAGGCTTTGATTGACCTGTTCGATTCTTATGCATTCATGGGGGTTCAAGGTGAGAGCGGTGGTGTCTCGATGTCGGTGTTGAGTGTTGCATCCTCTGCAGCTGGGGAGGGCGAGGGCAGCACTATCGGGGCTGATGATTTTAAACATCTCATGGTGGGCCAATCTGCGACAAGTAGGGGCACTAACCGTTCCACGTTTGATAAGATACAATGCGGATTATTGACCGGACAGGAGGGTGGGGTGATCGATTGGTCCCCCACTATCAAGGGATGGCTCTGTGAGATCAATCCGGCATTATTCTCAACTTCGAGACTTTGTCTGCAACAAAGGTTGGAGAGGTAGGTTCAACAACTGTGCCGCCGCCATTTTTCTCATCACATTCCCGCTCGCTTCGCGGCGGCACCCGGAGGGCTACCGGGCCGTCCTGATCATCCTCCGTACATCTTTTCTATGTTACCCTCTTCACTTCGGATGAGCTAGCTATCGTAAAAGCAAAGTTCTATACCTCCCTTGAGGTCCTTGCAATCGCCTGCGTCGTTCGACTGCTGCTCCTTGTTCCCAGGTACCAGTACCTGGACCTCCTCGTCAGGGTGGCTATCCGAGTCAGTGGACATACTCAGGGTGAGTCAGCCATTGCTAATTCCGTGGCAAGTGACTGGCTCAGACGGAGTACCACCAGCGGACGAAGCGGTTTTTCAATTTATAAAGGAAGTGCTATTGCCAGTCATGGACGAGTTACCCTTCTCATATCAGATGAACGGCGATGGTTTATCGGTCAGATACGATGAGGACTACATACGAAGGCAGGCTGTTGAAAAGGAGAATCTCATCGTCCTGCAGAAGGTTTGCATACTTCATCACCACGTGCTATTTCGTCCCCTTAGTATCGTACAACTCTGCGATCTCTGCATTCCCTACTCCAGCAGCCCTGCCCCTTTGAAGATGATGAGATGCTCGTAGCACAGGATTCACTCGAGTACCTATCCAGGGTCGCCCTTTGTATCTGTGCTCAGTATCTAATTTCTAAGGGCCTTGGATCACTAACCTTTGAATAGTTTCGAGCCATTAATGCAGCTGAGCTTCCGTGTGGTAGGTTCGTCCTGAAGCTCTGCAGTGAAGGATATTACACTGGAGAAGGTATTGATAACAAATCACAAAAGCTGATTATTTATTGTCAGGTGAACATGTCCCGACACCGGAAGGTATACTGACCGGTGAGGAGAGGTTGGAAAGGCAACACGTTGACAGCATGCTACAGGTGAATCTGTTGTGCTCGGCCTCAGTTACTCTCATCAACCTGTCAGATGTACGATGGTCATTTGGCTGACGTCCTCCGTAAGCGTCCGATGAATACGGAAAAATGCGGAATGTAGTTGTCGATCAGTCGTGTCGTTTGTTGTCATGGTTCTCAGGTATTTCTGGGAATTCTTTGAGATGTTCATGTATCTATGCGATTCCATCAAGAGCAGCGTCGCGATGCATGATGCTATACCGAGGACCTTAGGAACTCTAATGGCAATGCTGGACCACATGACCTCCCACGGGATTCAAATTACCAAGGTCAGTGTCATCAGGCGTGTCAGAGAGTGGATTCACATTACATTACAGGATTTACGATGATGGTGGGGACATCTTTTTGACTAGGCCGGTCTGACTAAGCCGTTTTCCCGGCGTTGGACTTAAAACTCGCACACACGTTATTCGGCTTTCTTTCAGTCTCGAGGAAACCATCACTGAACCAAGCGAGGAGGAGGAGGAGGTTGAAGAGGCAGCAGACGGGGATGAGAATGAGAAAATCTCGTGAAGTGCAAGCATGCATGAGCTTCCAGTGTATGCTCAGCTTGTTGAGTTTTACAAGTCGGTGTCACTTAGACTCTAGTTGGTGCAGGCCGTGGGTTCAGACAGGTTGGCCTGCGCGGGAGACGTGGCTATTCTTGAGACGTGATGGACATTCCCTGGACCTTACTGGACCCTTCTGAGACACACACTTCACCAGCATACACAACCGTTTGTATCCACGATTTGCACCCCCCAGCACTCCGCTTCACTTCCTGCTCGCCAAAGAAAAATGTTTAAAGGAGTTTTGCCCGAAGTTTGAATGGTCTGCTTTTGCGGGAAGCCTGAGGCGGAGGTATCAATATGATCACAATACCATCATTCTATATCAACTTGTCAATCGAGCCCTCGAGTACTCAATTATGAACGAAATCTACACAGCAGCATCACGATTCTCACCGCTGTACACCGACTCACTCTAATAGTGACGTGGATGCACACTGCGTGGAAAGTATGCACAGCCTCGGTCCGACAAAACTAGCCATGAGGGCGCCACAGGCTACATTGCACCGCACCATTAAGAGATGAATTGATTATTTGCCACCTCAGCTATCTCAAGGATTTCACCCAGTATCCAATAAAATTGGTTCGGATGTAGCGTATGTATCATCATCGGTGGAATAGTCGTATAGACAAATGTTGCGGTCTAAGGTTAAACAAAGACAAACATTGGTGTCCTACACAGTCCTTATTCGGTTGAGATGCGACGAAGAAGTGGTATGGAAGCGAGGAGAAAATATTTCGAACCAGACATTAGGAGGTTACGATGCTGTTTTATCTCGTTGACCTCGTGGCGCAATGGAAGCGCGTCGGTTTCCGGAGCCGAAGGTTGCGGGTTCAAGTCCCGCCGGGGTTATTTTAGTGAGCGATGAATCCGCGTTTTTCGAGACGACGTCAGCGTGCAAGAACTTCCAACAAAAAAACCGATTCATAAGCGGAAACAAAATCAATTCGGAATCCACCACTTTCACATTCAGCACTGAAGCTGCAGCCGATGGAGTTGAGCGTCTTGTGGACTCTCTGTGCCATTCGACTGTCCCGGCAAAATCCAGCCACCGGATGACGGTAGTCTAAGTTTACACGGAGCATCGACCGGAGTAGCGACGTTGGGATGAGGTCTAAGGAGTCTAACATCGCTGCTGACCACGCAATCCATGACATGTTGGTGTTTCGCAGTGAAACCCTGGAGAGGTCATTAATTACTTGACGTATCAGCTGAGACGATCCAGATAGAAGCGCCACTTGACAAAGCATATCCACACAATCTTGCAGGACATCAACATGAGGCTTGGCAGCACGCATGCTGGCGAGGATCCTCATCCCCACGTCATGCACAGGAAGTCGGAGTGCGAGATCCGCCCGACAGAGAGACATCAAGGCCATCAAAGCATCCTGATGGTTTGGCGGCTCAGACAAGCGGGCTAGAACATCAGCAGCAACCTGCTCCGACGGGCGACGATTGCAGGTAGTCATAAATCCAACCGAAGCGAACAGATCCTCCGTCGACATCTCCTCATGTAGCTCATCCAGCTTACCCACCGCAATCTTCCAGAGACCAAAACCGTCGGAGTTGCACGCAAAGAGATAATGGATTAGCGATAAAACAGCTTCGCCGTTGGGGACCAATCTTCCAGGATCTTTCTCGATGCACCCTTCGACCTTTGCCATAACCTCTGTCGGAAAGTACCGCATTTTCACCAACTTCATAATGAGCAGATGGAAACTCCTGTGACTGACGTTTGTGTGACGACAAATCGACAAGCTCAGGGATGCTCCTCGCGAGATGTTCAATCTCCTTCGTTGCTTTACCCAAGGGGTAGCCCGCCGACAGCGACCCCAACACACCAATACGATCTTCCCCACTGCCGGGCAGCCTGGCGTCACTCGCTGCGACAGCTATCGACCTCCACAGACCATTGGAGACGTGGTCGAGGAAGGCCAACGAGAAGCCCAGCGCTATCTGCTTCAACTGGAGTAAATTGGACCGAGAGAGATCCTGAGCCAGTAGGAAATCTTCCAACTTCGCAAAGTTGCGATCGAGCTCCGCAGTGCCGATAGCGTTCTGCGTCTGACCGAGCCTCGCCAAAGATATGCACGAGATGGCAGCGCTGTGGACATCCCAGTCGTTGGCTGAGCCGCCGAGGGTCAAGTCCAACCTCCGTACATCAGCTGCTTTGGAATGCGCCCGCGCCAGAGCGTTGAGGATCATTGCGGTCGTCTTGCCATCGCCGGACGATATTGAATCGACAATTCTACTCCAAATTCTGTCGATCCATGCATCATGCCCTTCCGCGTAGATCCGTAAGAACTGTGCCCAGGAGGCGGCTGGGACATCGTCACGGTTTGCTATCTCCTTCCATAATGAGGTTGTGGGAATCTTCGTCTGTAGGAGTGACGAGTTGGGCGATTTGTGCTATTGACTTTGGCGTCATCGTCGGCAACGACTCTGGCAGGCGCTGCACGAGGCCCCTGGTAATCTGACAAAACAATATGATCTCGCGAGAAACCACTGACCAGCAGCGGAGGTCGCGAGTTCGACCCCCAGGGTGGGTATTATTACAGCATTAATATGTTTCCTCAAACTTGAGTGAATCTTCTCTTTACTCCGTCCCAAAGCCGATACCAACACAACCGCATCATCGATCGGTATCGCGTGGAAGTTCTTCTCGATGTGATGGAAGAATACCCGATAAGCTTCCCTGGTGACCAAAGGGCGATGAACCGTCGCCGCCGAGGACCACATCGCCAACTCCTGAACGACAAAATCAGAGGATGAAAATAGGGACGGGGAAGGGAGAGAAGATGATAGTGACTGCCACTGACTATGCTCGTCTCCTCTTACCGAGTGAGAAATATACATGCCGACAACATTAATATCGTAAATAACAGACCTCATGCATTACGGTAAAGCTGATAGCACGACAGTCTCAATGACGTGTCCATGTATTTGTAGCATCAGCATTTGTCATCGTGTTTTCAGCTCGTGTAGAGCCCACGCCCTCTACTCATAACGAGTGCTTTGGTGCGTGCTACTATGATGCGTGCCCTCTCTGAACGAAAGGGAAGTGTACATAATCTTATAATATTAGTCTGATGACAGAGCTCATGTATGAGTACTACCTAATAATGAAAGTAATAGATTATGGCAGCATTAATAGCTAGTATTCGACTTAGGTCTCATTCATGTCCGAGATTAGCGAGAGTTGTGGTAGTCAATCTGGTGCTGTAAACCGAGGCAGGCGCAGATTGACAGAGACAGCGATATTCTCGCGAGCAAGTCATACTTCCACGAGCATGTAGAAGCAATTGCCGTGGTTGCTCTTGAAAAAGGTAGAGGCCAGAAGAGCCCACAGGAAGCCTCAGTCAGGTGACGGAAGGACACGCAGGTTGATACAAGCTGCGATTCCATAGTTGTCACCTTCCCCGTCCAGTGTTGCAGTTTCGAGTAGAAGTGCGTGGCGGCCACTGCTGTGAGCGCGTCCCTCGCATACTTGTTGTCCTCGGGTAGATGGGAGCCCAAGAAGTGGCAAAGTACAGCAGCCTCGCTCGGCCGAAGCTCCCCAGCCTGACATCATGTAACGTTTGTATCGCTGATCCTATCTTGCCCTGATAATCATTGATGATGCTAAGACAGACCTTAGATTCCGAAAGGCATAACCCTGCTGTTGTGTCCACAATCAGCCAATATCTTCGCAACGGATAAGACCGCTCGATGACGGGTATAATCATGTACGATCCTCACCGAGGAAGCAAGCCGGCGTGCGATTGTCGTCCAGTCTTTCTCCGATCCTCGTCGCTGCTGCTGCTGGCCTCGGGATCTCAGAATAAGAGCATCCCGACACAGCTGGCATTCTCGACCGAGACGAGCGTAGAATGAGGACTCTGGAGATTCGCCCACCTAAGGAGGTGTCATGCTACATCAGTTGTCGACCATTACTCACATGCTTAGCGATTCGCCTGCCATCCGACCCGGGTTCGATCCTCGCACCCTGCCTTCCCTTCGTTGTTGCATGTGCCAAAACTCTCCGACTCATTAACGGGAAAAAGAAACCACTCGAGAAATTACCAATCGGACTTCGACTGAGCTGATAATAGCGACGAACAGGAAGGACGTTTGCAGCGTCTACATAACAGAATCGAGCTGAGCTCATACAAGCCTCGCCATCTACACCCTACAGTAACAGTATATTAGCCTCTCTGCATCACTATCTATTCTTCTTGTGTTCTGCTGCCCCTACTACTACAACGACACATTCTGTTAACAACAGCCGTTCGGATGGTAGATGGTTCCTACCCTCATCGCCCGTTCAATACCGTAATTCCTAAACTCAGATTCGATTCTGGAATTGATTTTTACACGTAAAATGACGCAATTTCTCAATCGATTCTGAGTTTCAGAGTTACTTAATCGTTCGACCCCCAGACACAACAACACAAGGTTCGAAAGGGACTCCGGTCGGGCAGCATGGGTACACATGAATGGTCATGATCAAAGTATGGCATCATCCAGGAAGGTGACAACATCGCCATCAACGTCTTCCAGTTCAGCAGAATATAGGGAAGTACCATCACAGTCGCCACGCGTCAGAGTGCCGCCGTCTAAACACCACATCTTGGAATCTTGCTCCGACTTGCTCTTCCTCAACGCCTGATCATGCTGGCTCTTTTAGACACCACCCCATCGCCTCCTACAAAACACTAGGCTTCCTCCTGAGGCATTCGCCGTCCGTCGTTCTCAGCGTCGAGTCAGCCCAGCACAGCGGTATCGTCGACATGTCTTTGCTGGGCAAAGTCCGGAAAACTCGCAAGATGTCTTTTTCAGGACAGTTGCCGCCTTCGCCCGACTTTACAGTGGGGCTGGAGGAATGATGGCGATGGTCTCTATGAGTATCTTTTCTACCTGTCTCCGACCGCCATGACACAAAGATTCGTAATTACAGGTTGGTAGTTGTTAGTCATGGAGTGGAAGGTGAACTCGTGGACATAACCGTTGTTATCACAGCCACCCGACCGACTCACCGACGCTGCCATCCATCTGACCATCACCACTTCTACTATCGACCATGAGCTACCCCACACGCAAGCATTGGGATACAGTTTTCTCTTGGAGAGGAACTCAGTGGATGGATTCTCACAACGCTATCGAGCCCGCGTAGGTCGGCTACGGTAAGCTGAATCAAATCAGCTAACCCTGATGCCGATGCGCTCCGGGTAGCAACGCCCCTGTTATTCAGCCGCTGTTAAAGAAACGTTCCACAGCCTGAAGGAGTTCCTCACCTCGCATGGCCGCTGCCTGTGAAGTAACCGACGCAGATCGCCTCCCCTTTGGACGACTTTCCGAATGTACATCATCTTCTCGTGATTCCACGTCTTGCGACTTCGCTCATCGTAGCCGCTGGGGCAGGCGGACGACGGAGAAGATGTCTGAACCGGGGATCGAACCCGCGACTATTGGAAAACCCACCTCGTCCAGTTGGATGAATCGATAAACCCATCCCTGTGGCGACACCGAAATGCAGATGGTGAGGAGATCGTCGGCAGGAACGTATTTTACATCGTCAGGATGTAAAACTTTGAATCCCAACAGGTGAGTCCAGCCCTGACAAGTTGACCTACTTTGCATCTTGCAAGGATCAAGCTAAGATTCCCCACCTGATCGCCACACCAATCCGTGCCAACATTAACCCGATGTTTCAGCCCAGCTCCCGACCCATCATTCGCCTGCCCGATGCAAGCCGGGAAATCTCTAATATACCGCCGATGCTTCCCTGGCACCAAATCGATCACCAGGGCGCGCGCTACCACCATACCAACCCTTCTCCAACGCCTCATTGAGCTCCTTCTTGTGCAGAGCGTGAATGACGCCGCTGTGCGAGGTTGGGAGAGTTCGAATGAATCTCTGCAACCTCCAATGATGGTCAATAACCGTGCCAAGCTGACGGTTGAAATCCACAGCAAGAAAACTGAGGAAAGCAACATCTTGCCAATCTTGCTCTTTCTTGCTTTTCCTCAACAACATTGACCCATCAACGGTTGGGCAAGTGCGTGGAACCCTGAAATTCTCACCGGAGTTCATCGTCATGACGGCAGCGGTCGGGGAGGATTTCTCGCAATTCGTCCAAGTCACTCGGGACCTTCTTCAGAGGCACACGAACACCAGTGCCGCAAAATCCTAAATAACGTGCTTCAACCTATTTCGTATCTTTCATGCTCCAACCTCCGGGTGCGATAAGATACGTTCGGTCCAGTGCGGACTTCTGCTCCAGTTTCGATGCGACTGATTTCCAATGAAGCGTGAAGCCTCTAATAGTGTCATTGCTGTGGATATCTGAAAAGATACTCCCGCACGGCGAAGAAAAACTAGATTCAACTACCTAAGGATGCAGAAGAGACGGCAGCAATTGGAAACGGCACAGGAATTATTTTTTATCAATTTTAATCAGCTATATATCACCCATACCACATTTCCCGAAATTCACATAATATCCTAGGCAGTGCGAGGCAGAAGAGATTACTAGCGAAGACAGCAGAATCATCGCCTTTTACAAACTCATTGATGAGCCGATACTCGACGTTATTGATACCATCCCCACGCCATATCATATCTCCGGACCTCACCTGACTGGCAATGTAAAAAGCGCGCGCCGTTCTGATCGATTATGGAGCACCCGTTGAAGACGATCCCACAGAGGTTTGTCGTCAGCTGGTCGCCTCCGCGGTGTGTGATCATTATCGTGCAGACAAAGGAATTTACCATGGCCCTTCCGTGGGCGAAATATCTTGAGAATGCGCACAGCGAAGATTTGTCGCGTGCCGCCCCTGACTCACCTCAACGCTGCCGGGCTGTGATTGACAGAAAGGGTTACACCCTCCCACTAACAGTTGATTATGGCGTAATCGCCAGTACCTACAGAAGGAGACCCGGGTTCGATCCCCACACCCGGCATTATTTTACAAATCATCATCCTCCCCTCCCCAACCCCAGTATTCATTCGAGAAGCCATTGATCCTTTTCCAATGGTCGGGGTTCATCGCCACTGTCCCACCGACATTGCCCGGATAGGGAACACTCCAACCCCAACACTCGATCTCACTGCTCAGCTGAACGGGCGACGAGCAAGATCCAAAATCTACACCTGAGAATAATAAGAATTATTAATGCAAAAACAAAAGGATGATATTCAAATTGCTGCCAGAGGCGCACATTTCAATTCGTAGTGGTGCTGTAGTGGTGCCACCACTGGTGGAGATATCAATCACGCGTAGGTACTTAGTAGGGCGCTGCATGCGAGATCTTCAAGGTGGGCTAGGATTTGAGATGGAGTATGATCGAATTGAGGGTACAAGAGAGGATCACATCCGCCCCTTACCTGACATTGGTAAGTTGTCGACGTCCTGCATTACAATGCAGTCTGGCTTTCTATCTCCCAAGCTGCGCAGGGCTTCGGTAAACCTGAACACTACGAGCCTATCACGACCAGGAATACGAAGGACATAACACACAAGCTGGAATGGTCTAGTTGGTTATGACGATCGCCTCACACGCGATAGGACCCGAGTTCGATTCTCGGTTCCAGTATTGTTTCCCACATCAACAACCTACTCACCCGACATTGAACAGCCATCCTCTATTAAACAACTGATTGTCGAACTGCTCGACGAGGAAAATGTGGAACTCCTGATTGCGTCGATTCTCAACGTTCAACTCTCTGACGAAGTCGGCGAAGTGGCGCTCGAACTTCTGATAGTGACTCTCTCGATCTCGGTACCTTCATGCTCATCAACAACAGTCGGTAACTTCGCAGTGGCTCAGCTGTCGGTCGCAATGCCCGGTACAGTGGCGCTATAGGTTTCAACCACTATCATACCCGCGAAACACTCGACAGCACCCAGCGCAGTTCGACATTGAAGAGAGCGAGGCGAAAACGGACGCATTCGAACGACGCAATAAAACCAAAACTTACGGGATGATAATGGCTATCCGTTTATCCCGGGTCTCCGGCACGCTAACTTCCGCAGCGTGTACTTGACGATAGTCGATACAACCAGGGCATTCACAGTGCAACCGTGAGATGCCACACCACCTTTAGGGGAAAGATTCGGGTCTGCAGCTTGAGCGCTCTCACCCGCTGGTACTGCAACAAGGGAACTCTCCATCAGGATTACACTCAGACTTTTCTCGCGTGCCGTCGTCGGAAGGCCAACCCGCACCACACCTGAGCTACACTGTCGTAGGAGTATTGCAGAACCTCCCCACTTGAAGTCGCTTCTCCACGGTGTATGTTGTTCCTTCTTATTAATGGCCACGGCAGTGGTTTCAGCCGGCATGCCTTCGGCTTCTTTCCGGCTCTCTTCTTGCACTGGAGAGAGGCGAGCTCAGTTCAGGGAACAGAGAAGATGGAGAATTATAAAGATAGCAAGATGGAGAGTCATAAATGAAGTTCACTTCAGATAGTAGGGTATATTGAGTGTCCGCGGCCTCGTATCAACATGCACGAGGCCAGAGCTGGAATGGTCTAGTTGGTTATGACGATCGCCTCACACGCGATAGGTCCCGAGTTCGACTCTCGGTTCCAGTATTCTCACATTTGAAATTCCCAGTTTCGCTTTCCTTTTTCGGCAGTCTTCCCACCAACACCTTCATCCTCTCTAGCTCCCCTATCAGCTCATTCATTCGTCTCTCCAGCACACTGGCCTGCACGTCGACAAACCCGAGATCGCCGGCCGACGACTACAGCAGCGGCCGACCCGGTCATCCTTCGCCAACGCTTCATCCACGAGCTGTCGTATTTCCTCTCGACCACCCTCGGAAGGCATCGGCGGGGCTGAGGGGATGAGCTCTCGTTACTTTCCCTCAATCACACAGTGATTTACCTAGCGCCCGGCTGGTGGCGAAATTGAACTCCGATCCGCTAGAAATATCTTCAAAAATCTCACCGAGTAGAGCGATGGATCGTTCATGCCGTTCCAGCTGCCGTAGCCTGGGTATGTATACCACCTGACCGAAAACTTGCTCCACTTGATGACTCTTGCATTTCCTCAGTGGCCTCGACACTAACCTCGAACAGGTAGAGAACGGCCATGCAGAATAACGTCACTACACCGACGAGGACGGTGAGGAAGTCGACCGGCGGGCGGACCCCCATTAATGATGGGAAGAAAAACTTATCGAAAACTGAGCGACTAGAGATCCTCAGAGGTTGAGGGATTCAATAAGGCAGCGCAACATCAGTGCAACTTAGGAAGCATGATGCCATGGTTCATGGTCAAAGGCCGAGGTCAGTCCAGAATGACAAGGGACTTCTTCTTCCTTTACTGTACTCCCTACTAGAGAGTTCTGAAGGGTCGACCAATACCGGCAAGAAGGACCTCTCAAGATCGTACTCGGGTTCGATCGGAGGCTGTCACCGCCATTGCTCGTGTGAACCGGTTTCTGGCAAGAACCATCACCATCTCGAGAGGAGTATCGCTCTACTCTTGATCTCCTCGCGGATCCCTCATCACAAACATCCACCACCCTCCTCAACAGTCGATGCCGTACTCCCAGCAAGGACTCCCTACTCGCCCTCCTGAACACCCCGGGAATGTCGCCAAGACATCTTCGTGTCACCCCATGCCTGAGTAAAGCCAACGTTGTCCTCCATGATATGTCCTCATCCTCTCGGACGCTCTTCTTCAGATAAGGTTGGATTGCAACCGGCGGGGCCAGCTGACCTGAACGTGCAACTTCACCCCGTTTGCACGACCGTACATCCATTCGTCCAGAGAACAAATTCGGTCGAAAATTGACGGAAAGAAATTCGACAGGCACCGGTCTGAAACACTTCCACGCCGATGGTGACTGATGATGGTTTACACTCATTAAACTGTTTTTCTTTCCATCATAGATTTTCTGCCGATTAATCCGCACTCCTCGGAAAACGCGCGATCGCGGTGAAGCCGCAGAGTCACTTCGCCGCGCTGTCAATAGTTAAGGTATCTTCCCTCACACGATTCTTCCGAGTGCGCAATCACCATGCGGAAGGGAATGTACTTATCATCGTCATACTCGGAAATATTACAACTCATCTCTTTCTAAGCTTTTTTGTTCTGTATGCAAAAACGAATATTCCCCGGTGACGGTGAGTGAACATTACTTGACCTATTTCGTATCTTCTATGAATGAAGCTATGATACTTCTGCAGTTCCTGTATTGATCACACGCTACCCCGATTGATGGCGGTCATTTCCCTCTCGAACCAAATCCGCAGTCGTCGGGCTTCCTTCGGCAAGTCACGCGAGATGGCTACGTAAATCCACAGGATCTCGTCTACAAGTGCCTAGCAACAGAGAAATCCGTAAGTTGCCAGAGTCAACCTAAGATTTCCGCCGGCCCTGCCCGTCCTCTCCGACCTCCCTCTCGTCTTTCATCGCCGCCTTCCCTTCAGGTTTTCTCACTAAAGCTCAAAAAAAACAGCCGTCCCTGGAATCGAACCCGGGACCTCACCCAGCCCCTCCAGCGCAGCCATCTGCTGCGCCCATGTCCTCCCCAGTTGAGGTGCCGTGTTCAGTCGTTCGCCCGTGAGCAAATCTACGGAATACGGCCGAGGTAGGTCAGCTCTCCTAGGTGAGAGCCTGCTGGGCTTGACAGATTCTGAAAACACTCTTGAAACTCGGTGGTGTCCGTAGTCTGACTGTTGGTGACTGGGGAATAAAGTTTGTTACTGAGCCGCTGCTGAAACACGTACTTTACAAGAAAATGAAATTATGCTACCCAAAAATTCATTGAGAAATTTATGTTTGTGTAGTGAATTTATATAATTTTGGTAAATTTACACAATTTTTGACGAATTTACACAATTTCTGACAAATTTACACAATTTTTGGTAAATTTACACAATTTTTGACGAATTTACACAATTTTTGGTAAATTTACACAATTTTTGACGAGTTTGCACAATTTTTGGTAAATTTACACAATTTTTGACGAGTTTGCACAATTTTTTGAAAATTTACGAAATTTATTTACATGAAATAACGTTTCATCAAAATACCGTCGTCTGGTGAGGAGGGACAAATGCACAGACTAGCTCAGAGAATTATACAGGAGTATCGCAAATTGCGGTATCCATACCGAAGGAAGTTCGAAGCCCGTCAACAATCACCCGAGCGTTTCCTTATCTTCCGTGCTGCTCTGAAGTCACTCAAGGAGCGAGAGGGCTGGTGAGAGGCGGGAGGGGCACGAGGATTCAGATACCTACACCCATCATCACGGATGGGCACTCTTCACTGATACCCTCCGAGCACTTGAGATGATCGGAAGAGCGTGCGAATGTCGACTGATCGTAAACTGATCATGAACTGATCGTGAACTGATCGTAAACTGATCGTAAACTGATCGTGAACTGATCGTAAACTGATCGTAAACTGATCGTGAACTGATCGTAAACTGATCGTACACTGATTGAAACTGATCGTAAACTGATCGTAAACTGATCGTGAACTGATCGTAAACTGATCGTAAACTGATCGTGAACTGATCGTAAACTGATCGTGAACTGATCGTAAACTGATCGTGAACGGATCATTCAGCTTGTAGACTACAAGCTACAAGTTGTAGTGAGAGTAACGGGGATTTGTCAAGAGCATCAGCGAACAACGATCAGTACGAATGACGCATAATCAACTCAAAGTAGGTGAGACGATAAGAGCGTTGTAGGTAAGAGTGCCAATGGGCGAGAGAAGAGGCTAGTTAGCACGCGAGCGTGAAAGCAATGGCTATCACCATCATGGCGACTAATGAATCATCATCTTCACGTACGCGAGGCGATGGTATCAATCAAGGCTGAGCGGGAAGAAGCATCTGACCATCACCTTGGTGTCACGTGACTGTAAAGAGGATTGCTCAGGACCATCGGTGCGAAACGGTAAGATTCTTCCTCCACAACCATCTCCCTCGGCCGAGCCATCCGACCGCATATCCTTTCTTGCTCTTCACGACTTCTCCGAGGTCCCGCTAACACCGGAGATGCGGACTCCTACGATGGACTCTACTCACGCTCAGCTCAGCCACCATCTACGGACCTCGCTTACAACACTGCAACAACAAGGACGACTGCAAAGCCTCTGGAGCATCGTCCTCTCTTGCTCCCTGCTTAGACAACGCTCTTCGACCTTGGCCCGAGCCTCCATCCTGTGGGAAGATTCCGGGCGAAAATCGGATGCGGTAAGAGACAGTACAAAAACGAGAAATAAACTACTACTGATTTGGAGAAAAATAAATAGTTACCATTTCAACCATTTCAGTAAATTGTTTATTATTATTATTATTATTGCTATTTCCCATCTATCACAGTAAATTGTTTATTATTATTATTATTGCTATTTCCCATCTATCACAGTAAATTGTTTATTGTTATTGCCATTTCCCATCTATCACAGTAAATTGTTTATTATTATTGCTATTTCCCATCTAACGTCCAAATTTTATTATGATAATTATTCTACCATTTTCAGTAGCAATATTACTTACAATAGTAAATTATTAGTGTTTGGATACTCTGCGCCGTGTGACAATTCAGTGGCGTACGCGCTGGGACTGCTATGACTCTGAGTTCTGATCTGCGTTGATATTGATCTGTGTCGTTGTCTCTGTATGTGTTAGCTGCGTAGCTAGGCGCGGTGTAAGTCTGTATAAGACTGAGTGTATACTGGAGTTTCACCTGTTTAACACGTAAAACAGTTTCACGCGAAGTGTTTTACGCGAAAAACGCGATGTGTTGTGTAGTCATATCACTTCGCGTGATAACGCTGGTGTAAAACGCAATAACGCGTTTAACACTAAAGTCAAAACGCGTTATAACACGTAGTACGCGTGATGGCGTTAGAAAAACGCGTTTTTCACTACACGTGTAAAAATGTGGCTATTTTAACGCGTTATAACGTTATCCCTGTCGGTCTCATATTCGTAGGCTAGGCGGTCGGCCGCCAAGGGCGGTCTGTGCCTGTCGTATTCATGTAAACCTTGACTTCCTTTATGGCCAGCAAACCGGTATAGGTCTGTAATAATCATCGTATGCGTAGATAAAGTATTTGAACACCCATGCTGTTGAGTTGATGGTCAGGGAGAGTGTCTGTCGTCGCAATGACGAGTTTTTGCTGGGAAAAAATGGCAGTCTTGGATATAACACCAGGGGCGTTATGATCACGCGTTTTACACCGAGTGTATATAACACATTTCGCGTTTCACGCGTTATATGTGGTATTTCAGGCCATGACGCGTTGTGTTATGCGTTATGCGTTAAACACTGGCGTTTTACATAACGGGGGTGAAACTCCACTGTGTGCTGAACAGTTGTGTCCCAGCGCTGTCCCTTTAACGTGAATGTTCTCTAGCCATACTCAGTCAGTATGCAAAGTTGACAATACTTTGGTTTCTCTTCTATCGGCTTGGCTGTTGCGCTACTCTGTGACGGCTACATGAATACAGCATCAAGTGACTTATTGGCAAGCCTCATTCCTGTGGCGTCCTCTGGGTTATTATCTGCGTACTCCTCTGCGGTATCTATTGCTCCTCGGATACTATTGGGTTTACACTGTTCACATCACTCAGTTATTAGTAAGGATCATTGGTTATTGACTAGTATGGTTACTGAAAATGGGCGTAGCTCTGGGCCACCCGCAGATGGGACTCGAACGGTTGATGACAGCTACGGGCGTGCTTCCAGCTCCCCTAAAACAGTCATTAGTCACCCTATTGCGACTATTTACTACTGGTATCAATAAATAACTATTTCCATAAAAACAAAACGACTACCACTAGTGTCTATCAAGTACTAATATCGAGGCAGCAGTCACCTGTCAATCACCTCCTCCCGTAGTCCCTCCGAGGTTCACAAAGCCGTTCAAAGATCCGTCTCCGTTCCTCCAGCCCGAGCCTAGATCCCCTAGTCCGACCATCAGCCGGCTGAAGACACCTCTCCTTCCCCCACAGGTCTCCCACTTCCCGATCTTACTTCGCCATTCTCGGGTGTCGAGAATGCATCCGAGGCCCGGGTAGATCCACGACCTACATGAGCTCAGAAATTCCGAAAATGCCGAGCCTTACTCGCGCTGGTGCTCCGACCAGCCGACTCCACCCCGGTGTGACACTTAGACCGCTCTTGGAGACCCTACGGAGCGAGAACGAAAATCTACACCCTGAGACACCTCACTTTGCGTCCTCCGGCCTGCTCGGAAGGGCAAACCCGTAGAACCTAAGAGAGCCGCATCTCGAGGGAAGCCGCAACCCCCGGGGAAATGTGGTTAGACAGTTTTTCGCTGCTCCGATGAGGAGCTGCACTGAAGACAGACGATGAAAGAATAGGATGGCAAATCTCGGGTCGGTCTGTGACACTCTCCAGTATGAGCTGGACCCGATGACGGCTAGGAGGGCATCTAAAGTAATTTGTCTCGCAGACATCAGCAGGCCCCTAGACAATCAACGAGGTGCCAGTAGATGCCAGGAATCCAGAACAAGATGATGATCAGGAGGAGCACCGTAGCCATCTTCGAACGGTGAGAGTATCACCGGGAACTGACCTCGTTCCCAGCATCATCAACAGACGAAACGTACCCAAACATCCGTAATATATTAAATAGGGTTGGGGTGGTATTGGAGTGAATCTGAGGTAATAGCGGACGCCCTTCCACAGATTCTCAGCATCTCCAGTTTTCGGCAAAAGTTGGTATTTTGCGCCGTGGCTGCTATGAATTTGCGGGGGAAATTTCTTCGAATTTTTCGAGAAGAGTTTTGCTCTGACGCATTGAGGTTATGTTATGAAAACCACAATAATCTAAGCCCTCAAGATGCAATGCTATACTCGGTTACGTGACAGCGTTCTTAAATCTGATACGCTACCGATTTTAGGAATGCCGTGATGTGAGTACGACTACGACCGTCCCTACCTCAACGACCTCCGCCCCGGAGGTCAGGTTTACTCATCAGTTGCCTTAGGGCCTTGTGAGCCAGCTTGGGACGAAGGTAGGTGCCTGATGCCGGCACAGCTAGCAATAATAGGATGATGGGGATGCCCACCATCGAGGGGCCTAGGTCGGACTGAGGGCATTGGCAGCATTGTCCGTAGCAAAACTTGGGTGGTTATAATCAGCCCAACTCCACCTCCCCAGAGTGTAGTGAACTCCCCCCGTCATGGGTACCATAATTTGTGATACTCTTGTGTAATTTTCTGAGCTAGGCTGTGCATTTGTCTCTCCTCGCTAGACCACGTCATTTTAATGTTATTACGATATTGTGGTGCACATTTGAGCATCAGATCAGTATCTCTTCCTATATCCCTATTACTGGCTGAAGCATGGTTTTGTTAAGTCAAGAGGGAAATAACAACAGAGCGATGAAAGATGGGTTTCACCACGATCTCTCCCGAACCCCTAACTTGGGTATCATGACCATGTGCATTGGAAAGCACCGACAACTCCTCTCGAGGAGGATTTCGTCTGCGTATGCCAGAAAGGACAACTTTATTTCATTAATGATACTCTCTCTCGTACGAGGTATTTCCCCATTCCCTCGTGGTCGAGCTAGCCGACGGGCTGCCTTTCGTGATGGGAATTTTGTAAACTCGCCCGAGTACGAACGCAAAGTAGTTCGCCGTCCCATCGTTGACGGAATTTTCACCCAGGGCTCAGCTTCAGTAATGACTAATGAGTACCCAAATTTATCCGCAGCCCGCTCTACCGATCCTCTCAAATCCACAACCAGCTCGCCCAGCTCCTCCTAATTTTCAAGGAGTACGAATTGAAGTAACAAAAACAACAACAAAACAATCTCACGGATTCTCCTTAATGACACAATCGATCAACTTAGAGACATCCCGGATCACGTGAGTAGCTCCGGCAGCCCACAGCGCCTCAGGAGAGCTCAGACCAGTACCGTACACACCAACGCGCCATCCGAAGCCCGCTCCAACCTAAGATACGCTCACAATCGATCAACTGATCGATTTTCATACACCTAGCTACCTTCATATCCATAGGATGATCACCAACCATCATCGCTTCTGTCAAGTCCCCACACTCCCATTTTTCCAATAAAAATTTTACCCCGTCATCACTCGGCTTCGGTCGGAAATCCATATCACCTCCGACGATACCGTCCACGTCGCTCGGCGAGAGGCCCTGAGCTTCTAGGAACCGCTCAGTAGCAGCTACCTGAGGAAACGTAAGATGTAGCAAGATAGCAAGATTATCACACTTACATCGTCTAGTGACAAAACTCCGATTTTCTGAACTCCCAATACCCGCAAGTCTCCGAAAAGCGCTTGTAAGTTGCTCGCCGGTACGAAAGTGGGTCGATAGTCTTTCATGTGGGCCATCACCGGTCCTGCTGGAATGCCACTATCCTCCACCCTCCGCGCCATCTCCGAGTTGCTCACTGAAAAAATAATAAAATCTTCGCAGTGCGCGATTGAAGAATCATATCCTCACCCGTCATACATAACGCATCTTCCTTAAAACGCTTCCGCTCGGAGTCGAACCCGAGCACGTTCTCCAACCTCCGCGGCTCCACGCCGAACTCATCGCTCATCCGCTTCGCCAAAACCTCCACTGACGCTCCCGTAGGTTTTATTCAGATCCAGCAGGGTGCCGTCCTTGTCGAAGATCAAATATCTCGGCACTCTATTCACCATTCGCAACGCGGCACGGGAAAACGTCTTCGCTGGAAATAGTAGCAAATCTAAAATATAGAAAAAAAAATTGAAAGATTCCCTTAAGAATACAGAAAAAACAGCAACCCAAGGCCGTCACCGCTGACAAGAAAATTCACCGCCCTCACACCTGCCCGGTCTGCCGATAAACTCCTTCAGAATTCTCTCATACCATATTTTCCTTATATCCTTTCGTTGCTCATAACCACTCTCCAGCGCTCCTCAGCCACACAGGTTTCAAGTGCTTATGAATCATACCACACCATCCCCGAATCACTTCCATGAGCTCTGGCCTTCCGCTGTCGCTTTTGAACTTTTGGTTGTTCAGGAATAAACTCGAAAATATATGAAAAATTTCGGAAAAATTCGACGCTCAAAGTGGAAAAATTTCGGTCCTTTTAAAATTAGAAATCGTTGAACGGTAGAATCCATCGGGAAATGGTGGAGTTCGCAGACAAGACGGACCACGGATTTTACCGCGCGCCACGAAATTCCGCCCAAACATTGAGAACCCAACCCATAGCCTGTTCGAGAATCTTTCAAGAAACTGCCGGAGGAATGAGAACAGGGCCCCCTGATGACCACTGGTATAATCAGCGTCACTGCGCCACAAAATTGGTCATCGGCTCGCCTTCAGACGGCAGCAGGTCAACCCGGAAATGCCATAGAAATGACTCCACCGCGTTTCGAACCCGGAGCCTCCAGGGGATCTCAGCAGTATGTGAATAGATTCTGTGTGAGCGCTTGATAAGCGTTTTGACAATGGGACACTACCAGAAACGATTATTGCCCGGTGACGGTGGGTGAATATGACTTGACCTATTTCGTATCTTCTATGAATGAAGCTAAGATACTTCCACAGTATCTTCGAATATGTATTTAGTAATCAATGCAATGAATGATTAACAATGAGCGGTGGAATCTTCCAAGTTGGAAATTGCACGCATGCACATAAGATACGCAGAAAGTGCAGCACAGCACAAGACTAATAATATTGTTAAGTATCTTCCCTCAGGACGTCTAGAAGTCAATCTCCTCCAAGTCAGCATACGACCTGACAGCCCATGATGCCGTTCGCGCCAGTATAAGTATAATACCAACAATTCGAACATCATCGATAATTTTTCATAAAATTCCCTCTTTAACTGACGCCAAATTCCCAGAATTTACCAAGTCAAGCTGCTGGCTTGCTCGCGCAGTATCACCAAAATCTGTGCGAACCGCCTACAAGTTTCCATCCAACACCCCATACCACTCCTTCCCCTCATCACCTTGACCGAGGCCTTCGACCGCTCATCATCATCTCCCTCGGTTTTCCCATCTCCTCCGCGATGCTCTCCAAGTCCCCGAGATTCTCATAACTCGTCGTCTTACCCAAACATGATTTGCTATTACTACGACCGTCAAACATCTTGACGCAGCTTGCCAGATCAGCTACACCATTTTGGCTGTGCGACCGTCCACGCAGCGACAAGCTCGAACCGGTGCGGTTGAAGAAGCGCACATTCACCTGAGAAACAGAGAAAACCGATCTTCGTGCACTATCGAAGACTATTGCACAACGTATTCTTGTCTTCTACACCCTGACAGTCCGTCTGATTCCGTCACGCTGGTTGGAACAGCGAAGCGTAGGTGATTCGATGAAAAGTTTCAAAGAATTTGCGAATAAATTCTCTTGGAGTAAAACTCATCTTCACCATCAACGAACAGAAATGCAACCCGTAGATGAGGATTCCGGGGAGTTGTGGTACTAACAAATCTTAGAGAGCTACATTTTTGTCTATAATATAAAGGACGTATAAGGTATACGTCTACATATACCTTTGATACAAGGTCTACGTATAAAGGACACCATGCTGATGTTACCCTTGTCCCCACTTCCATCAGTCTCATTCTAAGTGTACTCGCAGACTTTCGATGAACCCAGTTCAGGAGAATACTAGAGGAGACCTCAGACTAGGGTTTAAATTTATAAATACCACCAAAAATAGGGCTAGATTTTCGTCGATAATTTTTGCTACGTAGATAGTTCCCCATTTTCACGTGAGCGTCGCTCCTACTTTCCAATATGCTAAGTTTGCTCGCAGTCCCTCGAGGCACCGAGTCTAATGTGATTGAATATTCGTCTTTATTATTTCGTCCACCAGGCAAGTGTGCGAGCCAAACCCAACACTACATCCGAGCGCCTCCTTTCCACCCAGGTTCAATCCCAACACCCTGCATACTACCTCATCTCCAAAATTGATCTTCCTTGACCCCTCTTCATCCTCATCATCATCTATCGACCTGTCCACCCGCTGCTTCTCCGTCCGACACAATTTCTGATTTTCTTCGGCATTCCTCTCCGCGGTGGAAATTCTTTCGGACAGCTCCCGGGACTCGACCGACACATTTCTGCTCAATTTTGGCGAATCATGCTGCCACGACCCTTTACGTATGCCGGAAGGCATCTGAACGCGGATGAGGAAAGAAATTCCCGATCTTACCATTTGGTCCAAAGGAAAAATTTGGAAGGATACTTCCAATAGGAAAAATTATTTTTCTCTTGAAAATATAAATACGATAAAAATTTCCTACAACTCAAGGATATTCATCCAACGCACAATTCGAAAAAAACGCTAGCAAGTTTTTCCCAGCGTAAGAAACAGAGTGACGCCGAATCTAAAATTCCCAACACCCCGAAAAAGAAATAAAAATTCTCTCGCTGCGACAATCTCAACTGCGATTGTCAAGCCCACTTCTCTCGCAATTTTTCCCGAAACGTCCAAGGAAGACGGTAGAAGCAAACTCCGCCCACTACCCCTTCACGCCCTATTGATACGATTCAATTTCTTTCTTCCGCGGGGTGAACTTAGAGATATAAAGATATTATTTCTGCTGGAAGATATACAAGAGGTTTCAATAAATTGTAATTTTCACGAAAAATTTCGTGAAAAAAACATGCAAATATTCAAATTCTTTCACCACACGATACATGAACAAAAATGACACTATCAACTCTGCCGGAAGATGCGCAAAGAGTTCACTTTCTTTCACCCTCCGCCGTCAGCCATCGACACCGAAAGAAAAACAACGGTGACGTTTAAACCATGACTACCTCGGAGATGGCCCGAGTGTCTCCTGCTTCTCGTAGTGGGTCGATACTCTCGTACTGATCTGTAGATGCTACTCGAGGTGATAACATACTAGAAGACAACAAAACCTGTTATGAATCAAAGGGTGTAAGAGACGACCTTTTCCGTATCTTTCGCGGGCAACCTCGAAGATACGGGTATTGCTAACAATGAAGTATAAAATTCTGAGCATTCCAGCCGACTCTGAGTGAGAAGAAATCTCGCACAGCAATACTACCAGGATTTGAACCCAGGGTCTTGAGCAGACTAAACACAACTACTACCACCCCACCAAACACCTTCACGTGATGCAGCGCCTTCCACTCGGCTCCCTCCGAAACAGCCAAACCCGGCAAACGTCGATACTCTCAAAACTTGTGACCTCATAAAATTACGCGACCCACCCAGAAGAAACACCCAGTGGAAGAAAATTAGAAAAAAAGCGGACCCGGGAATTGAACCCGCCACCTCCACACAACTCCCCAAATGCAAAGTCGTGATATCAAAAGATAGTGGATTATCGATCACGCGATCGATTAGAAAATTAAAGATTCCATGCGTGTCGCATGGGCGGTACATAAAAACCTATACTAGACAAAGGCTGCAATTGTACATGGCCAGAATGCCCCTACCGGGGTTCGAACCCGGGACCTCGGGATACAAAATGACACATATCACCACTCCACGAGTCAAAGCCTCTAGCATGTATTCCACCTGAACCCAACAAAACGGAGGTCCCGGGTTCGATCCCCGCACCCTACTACTTATCGCGTCATTTAACAGTGGAAATCTGCCCAATAAATTCCTTTTCTCCAGCCAATTCGAGAACTCAGTCGACAGCCTCATCTGAGCCATCTCCGTCGGCTGTATACCGGGCTGTGATATCAGCAAATCGATCAATCGGGCGAGCGCTTTTCGATCCTGAGAAGAACAACAAGTTCCGAGCACACGTTTGTGTATATGGTGCGGTGATCTATCAATTGAGAATATATATTTCCAATCCGTAAAATTTTCTGTACTGATAAACCCTAAAATTCCGATTCGGGCAAAGCAACAACCGAAGGACTTCGCCGAGGTGGCGTCGAGCGTATTACCCGCTCCGGTTCCATACAGATTCGCCAGCTCGCAAGTCTCCACCAACAACGCTGCATTCACGCCATCTTCAATACGACCTGTTTCGTATCTTCCTCGCTCAACCTCAATGGGTAAAGATACGTCCCTTGCGACTCGGATGATCAACGGGCGCAATGCATAGAGAAGCTCCAACGGCAGCGCCCAAAGCCATTAAAAATGGGCGCTCGAAAACTGAATCCTAGAGTCCAGGGCCTGGACGAAAATTCCACCAACTTCGCTGACTTAGGTTAATGCTGGCATTTCGCAGAGCATATGATTCTCGCGTCAGATATCGCTGATACACTTGCAGCTTCCTCCACGTTGTGGAAGGATTATCGAGATGCGGTCGCTGACCACCGGTTGAGTATAAGCATCAGGAAGGCAACTGTGTGCTCTATACACAAAAAAATATAAAAATAAACAAATTCTTGTGAAAAATACTACCAACAAATTCCAACTCCCACCAGCGGAGACATCTCTAATTTGCCGATTTGAATGACGGTTTGATTCGAACCGTCTACATAACACAATCGAGCTGTCCCCATACTACCGATTCTACAATCTCTCAACTACTCCCCTATCAACCTGCTCCATCACGTTCACTGAGCTACTCAATCTACCCTTGTTGCAACTACTTCATTTTCAGCACCTGACTGTCTTGGATATACTACTACCTGGTCGAACCTTAGCGGCTCTCGTCCATCTCCATTCGCCACCAACATCGTCAATATCTCCGAGCACAATAAATCATGCGACCCAATAGCGTAACCGGACAAACCATTGTGGTAAATCTGCCAAACCACGCCATACGTATTCCGCAAAGGTTCAACCCTAGCGATATCCGATCTAAGAATCTGATATTTTCTTCGAAACCTCCCACGAAGCTAAGATACTCTTCTGCGCACTGCGAAGATTCCTGCAGCATCCTCGAGCCCACAGACGAATTTAATACCACTCCAACCGCAGATAATCCATCCGGCCGAAGGACGCATCGCTCAAAGCTGCCATACCACGGTCATCAAAACGAAGGGTGAATTCGGGACGCAGAACCTGAGAAGTTCCCGGGTTCGAATCCCAGTCAAGCTGTTTTGCAAAGAGGTTCTTTGGATAGGTCGCAGGTTCGATTCCCGGGCTGTCAATTTTACCACAGCCATGATAAAGGGCGCCGTCAATGATTGGCGATGGCATCCACGCAGCGCACGCAGAATATTTTCGCACAGGAGAGGCGGGCATGAGACAACCTGAAATATCCGAGGTTGAACCATGCAATATACGAAATAGGTTGCGCACTCACAATAATGTCAACCCATGATCTTATTCCCTTCAAACTCGCAACCTCGAGTGCATTTTCTGGTAAATCCAGGGATTTCTCGACTGAACTCGGATAGGAAGATACCGGACATACCCTGAACGAAACGGCGTATCTTTAGGTTCGACCAAAGACGGTATTTTTAGGTTCGACCAAAGACGGTATCTTTAGGTTCGACCAAAGACGGTATCTTTAGGTTCGACCAAAGACGGTCTTTAGGTCAACCTAGCCAGATTCAGGCCTCAATTCTACGATCGAAATACTCAGCAACCATTCTATGCAGCATTCCAGTTCATAATCATTTCAGCATCAAATATTGCGTCCTCTCCTGGCCAACCCAAATCGATCACTCGATCGATATTACCTAACTTCACTATTCAGCGCCCACTGACTAATTTTCCGCCTTCGTCTGCAATTCCGGCAAACATCCGCTATCAATACCCGGTCCTCGTCAAGACTATCAGTAAGAACAGCAACCTGAACGAAAGTTCAACACCTTATCGATCACTAGGGCGCAGCGAGATTTACATTAAGAATAATAGTGTCCAATGCCGACGACTTGACGCTCACGCCAGTGGTGCTCGAAACAGACGTATACGAGGCTTTAGGGTAACTGAAAAAATACTCTACCCGGGCAGCGAACCTCCGACCATTCGGTTACGCACTGATCTCACCGAATACACGACGGCAGCGCAATCCGAAGGACGAGCGCAGTGGCGAGCAGAACTGAGGCTCCCTTTGAACCAGAATAACCTTATATTTTCGGAGCTGCCACACCGAAAACTGCAGATATAAAAGCGAATTTTGTGAAGATTCTTTACAAGATACATAATTAGATCAGCGGATTCTTTACTCGAGAAGATTCAGGATAATTTTCACAAAAAAATTGTCACCAAAAAACCGATGATCCGCAGGCTGATCTACAAACTGAATAAATTCCGTGAAAGCTTCCTGAAAGCTTTAGTGCAGTAACGGAATGGCCGGACTTGGAAGCTGCCGACGCGCCTGACTTCTTCCCCAACCGACTAGCGGTACTCGCACTGCCGAGCATCGAGTCATCCTTGGGCGACTTGACTCTTGAACCTTCGGGAGGTTGGCGGGTGGGCCTCTCTGAGCGCACAGTGACGATTTTAGAGAACAGGGCTCAGCGGAATTTTTCGTATTTTCGGAAGGAGCATCATGTGGAGAAGAGTCACAGGCTGAAGCGTTACCCCATGGTGTTAGTCCAACTTAGCCGCATCGTCGGCGTTGGACCGTAATCTCGCTTACACGCAACTAACGGGCTCCCGACTAGCGTGGCCGAAAATTCCCAACGTATTCAAAATTTGCCAATTTAGCCGAGCATGGAACTCACAGGACAAGAGATTCTCTCGCAGAGCATCGCGAGAACTTCTATGTCATACCATCAGAGTTGATAAATTGGTTAAACAATTTTTGTATTGGAGATCAAAATCGCAATATGTCCGAGTGAATTCATCCCAATAAAACCTTATTTAACACGAGCACCGCTAGGTCTGCTGATGAGTAGCTTAAACGCTGTCCGAACGTATGGAGTTTACCGATGACCTAGTCCGACTAACAATCGTCACTGCATCGATAATTCCGAGAAAAGATTTCAGAACGCCTTCCAAGCGATTTGTAATGCGCGCAGTAGGAGAATGAGATTCGTCGTAATGTTGAAGTTGTTGAAAAAACTCTATCGATCTGGATACCGATTGGCAACCTATTTCGAAAAACCCGAATTTTATCATCCACAAATTTCCGGAAAATCTCGAAAATGTCCGCTAACGATGCTCTCCACTTTACTACCTTCAGCTGGACCGTGTGGTCTCGGCCGAGCAGGTGGCGGGATGGTATTGAAGATGCGTCGAAGCAACGAAGCAACGAGAGACATCCAAATGACATTAATCTACGAGAATATCTTCATCGGAGAGACTAACCTGAGCTGTTAAGTACGCCAAACGATCAGCTTGGCCACCAGACGCGTCACATCCGTCAACGATACACCTTGATGAATCATATCATCAACGATCGAAGTGACTTATCGAGTTGAGGACCTCGGTGGGGATGTCATCAATCGGCCCCGTAGCATGACTGAACACTCCAAGCCTGACAGGCTGCCCGAGGGAGGCACTCGGTACTGATTGATAGACCCGATGGTGAATCCCGGCTGTGTCACCTGCTACCATGCACTGTGCATGATGCACAGAGTACATCATCGAGGATGTTTTCAAGAGCTCTTGTGGAAAATCTCAGGGCAAGCCGTGGCCTGCAAGGCGAATGTTGAGCATCGTGTGCCGGATGTGACCCTTATAGTGAACGCAAACCATCGTACATAGTCGCAGCCTGCGACTCGCAGGTCTCAGTAGTGTCTTCACGTTTAAAGTTGTAAAGACGTCTGAATCATAGTGAGCTATCGTTGAGACTTCTTCTGTCTATTCTTCATATGCTTATGCGTGCTACTAGCATTAAAAGTATTGCAAGTTTTCAAGTTTCACCAACGAGTTTGTGAGGGTTTCAACACAACAACACTTTGTAGCGTCTTGGGGCTCAAGCACGGTCCTTCCCAGTGACAACTCAGTATCCGTTGGAGAATCAGAGTCATTCATTAGGAAATGAGGATGATAATATCTGATGATGATGCCATACTAGTTAACAAGTCCGACCGAAATCAATAATGAGTGATTCGCGAGTTCCCCGCAGCTAAGGGGTACGCGAATACATAGCCGATCTATTGCGGGTGTTGTGTCCATAGTGTCCCATTCCAGTATCCTAGGCTAAGCTACGTAGCCTATGGCTGGCCTCCCCATCTTCACTTGTAATAACGTAACTATTATACCTTTACCCGAAACAGTATCTCTTGGGTTGTTACATTGGTAGCAGCTCCTTGTTCTGGTATCGCGATAGTTACAAGTGTGAGAAGGCTATTGAGATTGACACCTAGTAGTTCGAACCCAGTTTCATGATACTTTAAGCGGAAGTTCCTGTCGAACCCGACGCTATCTGTGTTTAGCCTTTCGACAGACACCAACCCAAAGATTGAGTTGTCTGAACTACTCCCATAGTCACCAAGATTGCCACACAGTACTTCAACAGGCCTCATCGAGCAGTCGTACGATATATTATTTCCTGCTTGTTCCAGAACATCCACCAAGATTAATATTTTAGGCATCTCCAGAAGTGGTAGGTTCCTTCTTGCGAGTTCTCGTGCTGTTCTATCAACAAATATTAATATATCAGTATTTAGATCTAATACCATTGTATGGGTCTTTGAACTTATAACCATGTTCTTCTCTGTCAATTTATTTGTCCGTCTAATGTTATCGCTCGTACTTCTGAAGCCCTTTATTGCTGGCGTGTAAAAACCGTGGCACCAGAGTGATAAAATATATTCAGACGTTCTTGGGCGCAAATTAGAGAGGGTCTTATCAAGCAATCTATAACTTGCAAACAGCTCCTTCATATGGTATTCATGGAGGATGGGCAATTCCGCTGACTCTTCACTATTTAGTTCGTATGACATTCTGCCTGCTGTCTGTAGTATAATGCGCGAGACTGAGATACTTGAATTCTCTTGGTTATTGATATAGACTGCCGCCAGGGACTTGTTGATAGTTGATAAGGACAGACTTATAGAACCGGATAATAGTAGGACATATAGTAAGTTTCTTAAGTTACTATCATCTCTTATAATACTCTGAATCCTTGATGAAAAATCCTTATTCATCACATAATTGTATAGGCACTCTTCATTGAGAATTTGTCTCAGAAGACTAAATGATAGATTCTTGATAACAGTATTCTCAAGACCTCCTTGACTCAAAGTATCAACTAGAGATAGGATGTCATTCCCTTTCTTAATAAGAGTCTCTGCACTAGAACTTGCACAAGCAGTAGTTAAATATTGCTTTGGTAAAGTATTCGTACACCATAGACTTTTGACCGGCTCTGTACCTCTTAGTGTAAATGACATACGGCAGCAATATATCTTATTAAGAAAGAATGCGCATTCCCCGCTTTTTTCTTTGTCTCCAGTTAATATTGAAACAGATGCACTGATCTGCGATATTGCATGAAGCGCCCCGGGGTTTTTAAGCAGAAAACCGCGTGCATCCTCTATAGAGAAAGATATAGAGCAGTTGTCTCCCAGTAATGTTATAATTGATGGTTTCCAACCCTTAAAACGCTGACATACCAGTCTCTGTATTTCTAGTAGTTTAAGGTATAGTATCCAAGACCACGCGGATTGAAGTGTACCCTCCGTACTAGATAGTGAAGGGTCTCGGTAGTCCTCTCCTATTGAAGGTGGATCATCTCGCTTGATATCATGGATAGGGACCCACCAGTCATCTCTATTCATAATGGGACCTATATGTCTGTGGAGGTACCAGTTCCCGAAGAAACCTACATATCTGGTCACATGCCGTTGGTACATGCAATTTTGTAGACACTCCCCGCTAGGCTCTTCTCTGTTCAGTCCGCACTTCACAGTCGTATTAAACGAAGCATTTTTATATTGCTCTACGATGTCCTTTATGAATAGATGCTTATAGTGGGTTAGAAGTGGCGAATGAAATGTTGTCAGTTCTGTAGCAAAGTAAACTGAAGTTATTATATTGCTAGCGCCGAATGAAGCCAGTAACTCCCTCATCAGAGCAAAATTCCGTTCGATAACCTGCGTTAAACAGAAATGTGAAAGATCTAACACATAGGTGAGCAAATCACTACTAGCTTGAAGGCGAGCTCTGTCAGCCAGATTCTGGATATCGCGGCTACTTCGGCCGGCCAAGTAGAGACTGTTAGCCGCCTCCAATGTTGTTCTTAGCCCAGACTGGAGCTGACTACTCACAAATCGTAGTATTGGGGTGCAGAGAGCAAAGATCCTACATCTCCCGTTTTCGACTTCTTTCACATTACCCAAGATCAACCCGCCAATTCCAAGATTTACCCTGAAGCCTCGATTTGTAATGTTTTCATTGGAGTTATTCAAGTAATCACAATAAATATGTTGTAAATTAGGATCTTCTTTCAATGCAGACCACACTTTTTGAGTCAGCCTAGGTCTCCTTGTCTGTGCAATGCCAGAGCTCTGTCCTTCTAGCCAGTCTGTCAATTCACTCCTCCAATTTGCTTTTAGAACTGATGAGTCTGTTAACTTTGACACTGCTTTATAACTCCCTGTAGGCCCGAGGAATGAAAAAGGGATACCGACTGGATCATACAACTCATCTATCATAACAAATCGGTAGTTCTTAAATAATGCTTGGTTAATAGCTGATCGTTGAGATCGTGCTATTATTTGTAAACTTTCGCATAAGGATGTTTTAACAACTTGTGGTTCATCGTCTATGGCTTTATACCTTTCAAGATAGCTGCCGGGGTTGTGCCTTGTAGGTACCATTGCTTTGCATGCTGCTTGAAGATAGATGCGGCGGTGACTTCAGCAGACCCATCGGATGATAGAGCTGACCATCAAGACCATGCATTCGGGAGTACGTATCAAGAAGGAGCTCGCCGATCAATGAGGGTTAGATCAAAGTCATTAAGAAGGCTCTGAAGGCTGTTCATTGCCGACGGTTTCACATATCTTGACTTCTTGCTTAACTTGCACTTTCTCTAGCTTGCTATCTTGCGATTCCTCTATTCGGGGAGGAGGGCAGTACTGTTGTGTCCATAGTGTCCCATTCCAGTATCCTAGGCTAAGCTACGTAGCCTATGGCTAGCCTCCCCATCTTCACTTGTAATAACGTAACTATTATATCTTTACCCGAAACAGTATCTCTTGGGTTGTTACACGGGCGAGCAAGCTTCACCTCGCATGCCGCGCGCGCCATCGCGATCACCGCGATGAGAGCCGCTCTAGCACGTAGACCTTTCCAAAAGCCAGGAGCGTGGCGCTGTAGACGTCCCCCAAGGTCTTAAGTGCTACAGGAGCGGAGAGAGAGAAAAGAAAATCAGGCTTCAAGGTAACCCGCCTCCACCAAGGCGGATCGCGAAGCGTCCTTGAGCATGTTGGTCGGAGTCAGACTTATACGCATAAGCACTGAAGACACCGTCCTGAGAAGAGGGGCGTCCCTCTTGGAGTCTTCGGGAGTATCACCGGTGTAAGTGGAACCATCATGAGATATCCAAACCGGGAAAAATTTCTTGCCATCGTGCGAGTCATAGACCTGTATCACGAGAGAGTCAACCGGGAGACCATCTTCGTTGATCCTTTCCGCTACGACCCTGCCGACGGCATCCGCATCGCATGATAATCTGGCCAAAATGATCTCATCAGGTTTGACCGAAGAAAATGGTATCGTGGTTTCAACAGCCAGAGTTGGACGATCTCTATCAACAAAGGCGTGTCTGGCCTCGAGATGGCAAGCCGAGACGCTGACAGAGTGGTCTGGTGGACTGCCGAGAGGATGTAGCCTAGTGATGAAACCAGCAAGTGATCCGAGGTAACAAAAGGGACCATCTTCCACGTTGACGCCGCTCACCAGCCTGACCGTTCCTTCGACCGGTCGGGACTCAGGGCGACGCCAGACCACAAGTTCACCGTCCTTCAATGGACGACCCGGGCGGGCCGCAGATGCACGAAGGCAATCCCGCACGTGAGCTTGAAGAGTGGAAATACGAGCTGCACCTACCGAAGTCTCGAGAACTTCCCTGAGAGCATCTGGTACGTCAGAGGAAGTAGCTAGTGCCTCAAGGTCCGCGAGAGAGGCAACAGGCACATTGCTCGTGACAGAAGACAGCAGTGATGCAGATGGAGTACGGACCTGTGTACCGAACATCAGTTCCGCCGCCGAGTGACCGGACACACGCTTCTGCGAGTTGATGGACAGCTGAACGAACGGTAAGGCTTGATCCCATGGGAGCTTGGTAGACGGGAGTATACGCTTGACACGGCCGACCCTTTCCTCGGCGCTTCCATTCGAAAATGGCGAATACGCAGGAACCGTGTTGAAGCGTACCCCGCAGGCCAAGAGGGGAGCGCGCAGCGAAGGGGCATCAATGAAGTTATCGCCGGTGACACTTAGAGGTACCCCGAATACGCTCACCCATGACGAGTACAGGATCTTGGCCGTAGTCCCTCCCTTAACGTCTTCCGCACTGCACAGGATTGTGAATCCTGTGGCCAGGTCGGTAATGACAAGGAAGGCCTTCAGGGAGGAGTCTACGGGAGGCACCCATGTAGGAGATGGATAGCCGTGATCGATGGCGATATGCTTCCCGCGAGCATTCAGATCAATCAGCCCCCAAGGTACACGAGGAGCCGTGAGCAATTTCATGCGCTTGGCAGGTTTCTGCTCCATGCAGTGGTCACAGCGCTCGACCCAAGACCTTGCATCACGTAGGAGTGTTGGCCACCACACGAAGGCAATGAGAGCATCACGCATGTCTCTGTGAGGCCTATGGTAGTCCATTTCATGGGCGATAAACAGGAACCAATCACGGAGCTTCCAGTCCACGTCAACATTAGTGCCGATCATGTCGTTCAGACCCTTGACGACACCTTCCGGGATGACTGGGACTGAAATCGGTCCCGTTATCGAAGCTTCTGATATAGTCATGACAACATCCTCAATGCAGCTGACCAGGCTCAGGGCGTCTTGGCCTCAGTGGCCAATTTTTGCAGCCTGCCAGAGCCGTCGAAGTGGAGCTGCCATGCTTGAAGCGAGCAACCATGGAGAAGGGTAGAAGAGTCAGCCTTCTGCAGGGATATCAGCTGGGCTCTCAGGTCTCCCTCCAAAACGGTCTTCACCGAATCATGAACGGACGGGAGGTTGTCCGCGGTAGCAGAGTCGGAAGGAGAGGATGATACCGGAGTCACCAGAACGAAGGTTTCCCCGCCTCCTTCAGGAACGTATCGCTGGCCTCCCTGGGCCAGACGACTCAGCAGATCACTGAAGGAATTGTCCTTACCCTTTGCATGGCGATAGGTCAGGTCAGCCTCGTCGTACTCGAGAAGATCGGCCAGCCAGGAGAGCCAGCGTTTAGTTTGCCTGGTGGTTGGCTGGTACGTAGAAGAGTTGAGGCGACCTTCAATTTTTCCCAGAGCGCTCGTGGAATCCATGAACACCGTTACCCGTCCTATTCCTGGGTGTGAATCCGAGGAATGGAGCTTATGGAAGTTGAGGAAGGAGAGGATAAGCTGACGCCAGTGAGCCAACGCGTGGCATATGGCGTATAACTCACGATCAGCAATATCGTAGGCCTTCTCATATGTTGACCATTTGTGGGTCCAAACGCCAATGAGCTGAGCATTGTCTGACAACCAATCGGCAGAGATGCGCTCGGGATTGGTGGCGAACTTCTCGCGAGAGAGCCGCCACAGACAAGCCGCTCCTGCCTCCGGCGACGCATCGCTCATGAGGACCAACTGCATGCCGTCCCAGTTATCCATCTGGGAGTGGAAAGGCACGAAAGCATTCCCCATGTTGTCGCCAATGGCCTTCCATGCGGCCTCAAGGTCCGCCGTCCAAGGAAGACGCGCAGTCTTCTTGGATTTGGCTGCGACCATTGAGCCCACCAACGAAGTGAAAGGAGCTGTCAGATGACTGAGGGTCTTCTCGGCACGGTTACGTTCTGGCCTCCAGAGAGAACGACAGAACTGCAACAGACCGAGCTTAGTGCGAAGGCCTCGAAGGGTAAGAGGTTTGGTCTTGAGGTTGGTACGGAGGTTTTCCAAGGTAGCATCGGATATCCTATATCCTCCTTGGACTAGCGTGAGACCTAGGTAGTCAATCTCGCGAGCCGGACCCTTACGCTTAGCTATAGGAGCCTTGGCATTAACCTTCTCAAGGATGTACACCAGGAGACTCTTCAAGTGCACGCACTCGTCGATGAATCGTGACCATGCTAGGATATCATCGACGAAGGTTAGGATGTGAGTGGGACCGTCGGTACAGTAGGCTTCAGGTATCGCTGTAGCGAGAAGAGAGTGGATAGCGTACGCCCAGAAGAACGATGACAATTTGAATCCCATCGTCATGTAGCGGAAGAGGGCATACTGGACAGTGCCGGCAGAATCATAGTAGGCGAACCCGAACAGATGGCTGCAACTCTCGTCGTACTCGAGGTTGAAAAACGCCTGGCCGACATCTAACCCTACATACCATACATCGCTGGCCGGGAGTTCCGCAAGGCACTCATCAACAGAGCGCATGTAGGTCCCCCAGCTCGGCAAGAGGTCTTTCACGGACTCGTTGATGCATCTCTCATCAACCACGAGACGATACGCGCGGTCCACGTTCTCCGCTGTCAAGGGCTCCGTAACCTCATCGACAGTAGCCTTAGGCACCGCAAAGGCCGGGGAAATCCAAACCTGCCGATGGTCCACGGCCGCACGCGAAAGACGCGTGACAATCCCGTCCCTCTCAAGATTGTTCACCATGAGCTCCATGGCCTGCATCTCCCGCTTGCGACACACGTATGGCCTCTTCGGGCAGGGACGTACCGCGCCAGGCTTAAGTTGGACCGTGACCTTGGGAAAAGACCATCCTTTAAGGCGCTCATCAATCTTAGCCTTGGTGGGGAGTCTGAGACGTGTGTCTGCTACTACGGTGGAAATGCTTCCAGCTCTGTAAGGTGAGAGAGGCCAGGTAGAGTCCAACGCTCCACAATAGAGCGTATCATCGGTAGTGTGCAAGGTGGCCTCCAAACGTTTGAGAGTTTCCATGCCCAGGATGATTGTGGATCTACCCAACTTCATGTTGAGACCATCGGCGACATTGAGCATCAAGTTGAAAGAGAGATCCTTACCCTCTATATCAACAACGACAACGGGCACCCGAGCCTGCCCTATGACACAAATGGAGCCCAGAGACCCAGCCGATTCGAGCTTCTTGAGCCCTCTCGCTGGAGTCACTCTGAGGCCCATCAAACTGGCTGATGAAGATGATATCAGCGACAGATCCGAGCCTGAGTCAACTAGAAGCTCCACTGGCAGCACGCGGCCAGCAGAACCAGTGGCCGAGGCTTTGACGACGCGCAGGCCTTCTTGTGGAGAATCAATGGAATGTGCCATGAAGGTGGACGAGGTAGGCTTCTGAGCCGCTTCCTGGCCGTCCCCCGAGCCCTTAGGTGCCTTGGCCGCGGCAGCTTCAGCTTGTCGCTGGCGATACCAATCCGGCACCAAATGAGCATTTGCGGGATTCTTCCAGCAGTGCGCATCGTCGTGCTTGTTAGACCCTCTATACCTCCTCGTGGCACAGAAGGAACATCTTGGCTTATTTCCCTTGGTGTCGCTTCCACCAGTCGTATCGTCCTTACCCACAGGCGGTTCTTTGACCTCCTTGGATCCAGACTGGTTCGACTGGGGAGCTTGACCGACAGGAAGGGATGGCCGTTTGTTGGAGTTGGGCTTTCGCGAGGTACCCTCCGACCTTGATAACGAGACCTTAGATTCGTGATAGAGCGCTGCATCACGAGCCTCCTCTAAAGGCAGCTTTGGTAGTTGATGACCGCAGCTGGCCTCCAGAGGTGCCTTGATCTCAGGTAGCAGGCCTCCAACGAACTTAGCAGAGACGAACGGCAAGGGCAGGGTGACGCCAGATACGCGAGAGAAGAGCAACCATTCACTCTTGACACGAGCGTAGAATTCGTCAACCTTCTCACCGGTGTGCTGTTTGAGTGCCTCCCAACGCTCGCTGGCACTTTCCGAGGTATCGGTCTCGACAAAACGAGAATCGAGGTACTCCCAGATGGCGCTTGGAGCTGGTTGGGCCGTCCCGAGGTGAGTGATGATCTCTGACCTTAGACCCTTCCCTATATGCCGGAAAAGGAAGAGCATACAGTCACGATCATTATCGATGCCGTAGAAGTTGATGGATGTCTGAACACCTCCCTTGAAAGCCGCGTAAGGGGCCGCCGAAGTGGGCCCTTCAAACTCCGTGTACTCAAGGGGAAGCTTGAACACGTTCAGTGGAGCCCTCTCACGAGACAAGTAGGTGGTTGTGGCACCTTCCCTGCTAACACTTGCCGCCACGCCGGGATTTCCGGACGAAGACTGACTGGTAGCAGAGATGGTACCCGCCTGGGACGCCTGGTCGCGCAGGGCCTCTAGGAGAGCGTCGACGTAATGGCGCTCATTGCCCAGCTCGACGCTACGTGCGATTCGATACTTCCTCTTCGTGGAGGCGACGGCTAACGCGCTTCCTAGCCAGAGCAGAGGTCGCATGGACATGCCGTGAACTAGGCCTGCGTGGAGCACCATGGCCAGAATGGCCCTAGCAAATTCTAGGGGAGGTCGGGCGACCGTCGGACTCGCGCTGCTTTCCGCCCCGGCCGCACTGGACGCCATAGCCGAGGCCAAATTGGAGACGAAAACCTTGACCCCGCTCAGGGGAACGGTTTCGAACTCCAAGAACCTGGCTAGAAGGTAATCCGTTTGGTCCGGGGATATGAGACTGGGGTCAAAGTCGAGAGGAAAAGATTGAAGACCAGGACCGAGAGAGGTTGATGTTCTCCATTTCCTAATCTCTGTAGCGTCTTGGGGCTCAAGCACGGTCCTTCCCAGTGACAACTCAGTATCCGTTGGAGAATCAGAGTCATTCATTAGGAAATGAGGATGATAATATCTGATGATGATGCCATACTAGTTAACAAGTCCGACCGAAATCAATAATGAGTGATTCGCGAGTTCCCCGCAGCTAAGGGGTACGCGAATACATAGCCGATCTATTGCGGGCGAGCAAGCTTCACCTCGCATGCCGCGCGCGCCATCGCGATCACCGCGATGAGAGCCGCTCTAGCACGTAGACCTTTCCAAAAGCCAGGAGCGTGGCGCTGTAAACGCAACACGTGCCTGGGGAACGCGGCGCGCAGATATCGATCAGTTGGGCGCGCGCTACTTTTAGTGATTAGGACGGAGAATTTAGTGACACTCGATGGACGTGCCCACAGAGGGCAGCGGGTGGTCGGACGTGAATGCAGCATATTCGAACATGAGGTTTGATGAGAGCAGTGTAAGTGGGCGTGAGTATCCGAGAGTACATGATGTTCGGACACGAGTGTATGTGAGTTTTGATGCCTCATCAGTACTCATGTCATTAATGATGAAGTCAAGACCACGAATCACCCAATTCTGTACGACCCCAATACTGTACGACAGGTTGATCTCGCTCGCCCTAAAATCGCCCCCCAATACCGTACGACGTGAAGAGCAGACTTCTGGCATGCTCCAATACTGTACGACGAAAAATGGCGCACAAGCCGTGGAACTTCCAGGGCTTCGGGGTTGGAAGGTCAGTCGCTAAACACAACGCTTTTGTTCGCTCTATTAATACAGTAACAAGAGTAACACGAGCAATGTTAAGCGCCGTACAATTCCTGAAGTAGTGTATGCTAGACGAATGAGGGATTCACGTAACCGCTGCCTGCCAGTGATTGCATTGACCAACACAGCGCAATAGCGAAACTTGAAACCAGACTGAAACTTGGTAGTTTACGTAGCGTGAGATCATTGGCGCTGCAAGAGACGTATACTGCCTCTATTGCAGTTCCTACGAAAGACATGACAGAGGCTCTACGCGCTCTCATGCGTGAGCCGAAGTTGCGCACACAAAGAATCACAATGTAAAAGAAAATCGCTTCGACAAGAAAACATCAGTCGGAATCTTGCCCCGCAGCCTCGGAAAGACGAGGGACCGTCTACTTTCATCTTCCAGGCAGTCGAAGATGTGCTGCCTCATGTCAGATTCCCGAAATAGGAACTTATCTGGTTGTTGATGAGGCGACGCAGCATAGGCTGTCAGGCGTGCCAGCACGAACGCCCCACAAAGATTACTGCCGACGGTTTGCCGAGGTTTTGAATGTTCCATCCACAGAGATATGGAACCCTCCTCCGTCATTCTTCATCGCGTCCTTCACCCAAGGATCCATCCAGATGATGAGACGATCCTCATCCCCTTCGCCGCTATCGAATAAGACGGTAGACCGACTCAAGCCTCCGGCATCCACGTGGGTAAATGCAGGTGGCAGAGCCGCTAGCCCTTCTCGATTAGAAGGGGCAGTCGGTAGCCCAAGAGAAGCTTTTTTGGTTTTACGCAGAGTCTCATGTATCGCCTTGCGACTCGGCAGACCCCTCACTGCTGCATTGTCCATTTGTGGAGTCACCTCGTGAAACGGTTCCATGACACGTGCCCTGACCGGCAACTTTGCAGCCTTCTTCTTCATCTCAATGTAGCCCTTCATAGAAGGCGCATCCGGGTCCCCGCATACGTGAGAACCTTTGACGGTTGCGGTGGCAAACCTTACGTCATCACAATTACCCGTCACGAGTAGGCGAGCATGACACTTGCGATATCCATTGCTCTTAAAACCGCGATACCTCTTACAGCGACAAGAAAAGGAGCCTCTTTCTCGAGCAGGTGGACGATCACTATTCCCAGCAGCATTCCGATGGTAGAGGTACCCTTGGAAAGCGTAAAGAGTTGTCCCCTGACGCTCTCCACGAACTATTTCCAGCCGTGGGGCCGCGGTTTCGTCAGCAGGAGACACGGGGGCCACCATGTCTGCCTGTCCCGCATCTTCATGCAGCTGAGGTGTCCCAGAGGCGTGAGGAGGTGGAGTGGCGTCCATATTTCGTGGTTCGAAAGTGGAAAAAAACTGAAGCGAGTCAATCAGTTTCGATCGGGGCAAGCTAATCCGCCTGCCGAATTAGCAATACAATACAATCCACCATCCACTGCAGGACTGAATTTTGCTCAGCGAATCGTAACGATTCGCTAACGATTCAATCGTTAGTCACGATCAAGAAGCGCTCTCGTATCTCTACTACATTGGTGAACCCAAGATAATGAATAAAGCGATGGAGAATTGAAAGGCAGAGTGCAGTTCATCGTATACAACACACTCTGTTACGGCGTCGCCGCATGCCTGACGCACCACGTTAAAATGCATCAGAACTAGATGCGGTCCCAATGCATGAGCCCGGCAACGGAGTTAGTGCGCTGTGTTGCTAAGGCCCGGTAGCATGCGTTGGTAAGACGTCTTTCTTTGAATGGTATTCGCTCCACCCGTTCTCCGATTTGTGCACGCGTGTCAACGCTGCGTTGGCAGAACACTGGTTAAAGCTGTTACCGAAAACTTCTGCCATATCCCACTGATGATGAATCTGCGCCTGCTGAAGTTCAGCAGCTGAACTGAGTTTAACCTCCTGCTGAAGGCTCAGAGCCTCTGTATCAGAGGTTTTACGTGATGACCCCGAACCTCTGGCATCACGCCGATTGTCTTCATCGCTGTCTCCAACTGCTCTCAATGCCCCTATCGAACTTCAATTGATGTGATGTGAAATACGACGTGGCATCTCGCGGATATTGTATCGATGAAGATAGCATTTCCGAAGCGAATCAAAGAATGATGTCAGAATGTATGATGTCAGAATACCTAGTAGAAATCGTTCCTTTTCGTTTGTATTAGCACAGTCCGATTATGCCGAATAAAATTCATGAATACAGTCGACGAGTACGACTCATCCGATGAATATGGCCCGGATCTATGCTCATGATCCAGTGGATCATGAGCATAGATATCGGGATCAGAACCAGATATAATCCCGGATAATATGATATGCAACATTCATACTGACACCGCAGTACGACTTACCCTTGACCCAGATGTGAATGAAATGCTATGAGTGCTCATTGAACATTGATCGGATCAATTTAATCCCGAAATCTCATCTTACAAGTCGAGGGTGTCCTTCACGTCCCCGGCGAACTTCGTTGCAAACTTCGTTGAACTTCCCCGCCCGGCGGATCATACTACAGACAGGGAAATCCTTCGGCGACGGACACTCGGCGATTCCTTACCGCTATTCGACCTGAGACCCAGGAAATTAGAGTATCGATGAGGGCATCATCTTGAGGCTGGTCATCGCGCCAGGCTTCTTGACTCACCCCGTGAGATTTGCCGCTTCTATGTGGCGTGGCAAGAATTGCCCTGCAATCCATCAAACTGGTACTGCAAAAGTAAACCTGCGATGGCCAAAAGGCTTTCGGGCTTTCGCTTTCGGCGAAAGCGAATGATGCTGGGTCTAAATACATCAGAAGGGAGCAGCACAATAGAGAAGAGACGAACATCACAGCGCGCAACTGCGGAGCTTATATGACATTAGGAAATCTCTACACGATTCTGCCGACTGAAGGGCCGTGGCACCAGCTGGCAAGCTCAGGGTCCCACATACTCTACATACTCTACGAGAGCGTCTTCGAGTACATGTACCTCATCGTGGATTGCTTCCACTGAATGACATTCACATTCCTTAATTACAAGTTTTTCACGCTTTCAATGCATATATTGAGAGCTATAGCAACAGTTCTCCTTCCACGCTTTACGTGTTAAATTCCCTTAGTGAACGCTGAATGGTGAATTCCCTCATTGGATTCCGATTGAAGTACCTGCATTGCAGGTTCGCACGTCTACTCAGAGTCACAATCTATAAGCCATTTCAGTGGGAGTGAGGGATAGAGGGCTCAACTGTTAAGTGTTAACGTGATCGGAGTCCATTCACTGGACAACACCGTGGATAAGCTCAAAAAGCGGCCCCACTTCCAGCATTGTCCACACTTGAATAGTCGGCGCATTGTTGTGAATGTCAGTCGCAGTGCCCGGTCATTATACTGCTCAACAACGGCGGAGCGCGAATTTCTCCCTCCATAGATGGATATTACATGCACTTCCACAGTGGACTGTTGATTCGTCGGCATCCAATGAGTAACAGTGCCGCCTCTCATTGCTAGTAGGAGCGTCGTACGTCTCGCAGATACCGAGCTTCAAACTTCTCTTGTAGCAATAATAGATCATGCGTTGTCATTGTGAGGTGGGACAGAAAATGTAAATAACCGATTCAAAAAGGAATTTCACAAAAGGAAAGTTCCAATCCTCCAGTCGTACAGTATTGGAGAGAACGTCTGAATATCTCAATCCGTCGTACGGTATTGGGGGGCGATTTTAGGGCGAGCGAGATCAACCTGTCGTACAGTATTGGGGTCGTACAGAATTGGAAGTACCCCAGCAGGGACCCCCTCGAAGGCGGACTTGGGCGTGATACCGACTCTGTAGGTACCGAACCCCACCATAGGGATACAGTGACCACTAGACAGCATTTTGGTAGGCGTCATGTTAAACAATCAACAACAGATAATAATGAACTACTGCTACACGATACCTTATTCGACCTTGGATTCTCCAACGCTGTGCCCAAAAATTTCCACCGTCTTTTCATAAGGAGTTCCAAATACAGTCAACCGAAAACCTCTTCTAGCTTACTGTAAGCGCGCCGACAACTCAACTAGCATGCTAGAACCAGTATCACCATCGGTATCATGCTGATGAGAAGTCGATTATACGGGCGCGCGCGATCAACAGCGCATTCTTTGGTTGCGCTCTCACTTGACAACTAGCGCGTCCCGTGGGGAACCGGTGAGACTAGGAGGGCAATGGGCTTGATCACGGACAGGATTTGAGGATCTATTCGCGAGCGTATTCAAGATACTACTGCTTTAGTGCACAACACCCGTTCCGTGGCCATGTATCAGGCAGCAGGTCTTACGCTGTCTCCGTGCTCTACCGGAGACAGCGCGGCAGGGGGCAATGGTCGCATGATGCAACAGCAGCAGTGAGGACTTCTTCGCACGGTCGTGGCAGTGATGGCCGCTGCGACCGGTTACTAGAGGACTTAACCCTCTTTCAGCTTTTGAATAGCCTACCCGGTATCATTATGGAGCCCTCAGTGCAGCAGGACGTAGCCAAGCACCTGTTCTACATCGGAGAGAATGCTCGTCCCCTAGCGTACTTGGAATACCGTTTACCGACTGGTCGCAGGGTCCTGGACATCACCCATACCTTCACTGCCCCAGCTGGTAGGGGTAAGGTAATACCCAGGGAGGAGGAGGATGCCCTCACTACGCGACCGTACAATATCGTCTCTGCTGAGCAAGGCTAGCGCTACTTCTTGCAAAGACCTGCTTGAGCGAGATCGTTCCCTTCGAGCGGTCGAACCTTCGTGCTTATACGATCGGTTTCGCCAGCAGCTCTTTAGAGTGGATACAAACTCGGCTAGACTGTTGGCATGAATCCCGTTGAAACGTTCGTTACCGTGGAGTCCCTGAGAAGTTCCAGCACAACATGCTGCACCATCCATGGGGATTCTCCTGTGTATCCGCCTTGGAGGTGGGGATAGGTTAAGACGTGTCGAGCCGGCGAATGGCTTGGGGAAGTGATCTTACTGAACAGCTCATTCAGCGTCAGCGCCACCATATTCGCGCTCGAGTTCCTCGTTGTGAGTACAGCATACTCGGCCGCGCTGCTTTATTAGTGCTTTTCCAGTACTTAGGGGTGAGGTTGCTATGGTTATCGCTTATGAATGCAGGGTTGGTAGTAGCGGGTAGCGGTCGTTTCTCCGGTACCCTACTAGTGCCTGAACTTCACTGCTCAGGGTTTGGCTGCTCTGCTCGCTGTAGCTGCCTTCGAGTACGCCAAGTCAAACGGATACAAAGTGATCCCCACTTGTAGCTACATCTCCCAAACCTTCCTACCTAAACACCCGAGCTTCGCCTCCCTAGTGCTGGATGACAGCCGCAGCAGCAGCCATTTGTAGTTTCCCTCCTTCCGTGTGGCGTTGTGTTGTTACTTGAGCGCGGAAGAGTCCGTCTAAGTGTTACCTGTGGCAGAAGTCCTATGGTATATGTTCCGTGCAGCGATTTTGCGGGTGGTTCCCCATAGGTAATAGTACCCACGTTCTGTTTAAACCAGCAAGGGACCGCAGCTCGGTAAGTGCAGCCGAGGAGAGTAATGCAGAGCGGAAGGAAGCAAGGATGATGTGGAGAATAATCAATCCGAACGTGCAAAGCGGCATGGACGGAAGGGCTGAAGTAAGCTCGGCTGCGGCTGAGTCGAGGCGCATTTGATCATTGTCGTTGGTGGTAGAGAGATCACTTAAGTCCCTGCTTTTTTGGCAACTAAACTTCAAGATTGATACTACTCTGTGCCAAGTTGATGGCTGCGGTGAACAGATGATCACCCAATCCACGTTCCTCTCTTTCGAGGAATGTGGAAACCCGAACTCTGTCCACGTAGCAGTCAGGTCGTCAGGCCGTTGGGGGGGATGGGCGATGTTCCCTCTCAGAGCGAAAGTGAGGTGATCAGTTCCAACACAATACAAGTGTTATGCGTATGTTGCAGTTGATTTATTTTCGTTGCTTGCACGCATTGTATCGTCTTAAGAGTACTCGCCAGTGGTCTCGTTGGGTGACCGCCACAGTCGCTGGATCGACGGGGTTCGTCGTCCATGTGACCAGTAGCCGTAAGCAGGACACCTTCTGTCAGACGGAGACCACCTTCTACCGCCCCAAGCCCAACACCTTCACCCGCCACGTAAGTGTGCACACCACCTCCTCGAGTATCAGATGTTCTTCTCTCCTTCAGGCTTCCTTTATCGACTTGTCGGTGGAGCGTCACTCCTTCATCCGTCGCAACACCAACCCATTCTACTCCCGTTACGCTGTTCTACGCGAGCTCGGTAGTATCTCCACGCCTGCTTGAAGCGGAGGGAAGGGCCGTTGCAGGTTCGGGCGGCTTTGGGACTGTTCTGCTGGCCGAGCACAAACGTACCGGCACCAAGAGGGCGGTGAAGCAGATACCGAAGACACACGTTGGGACGGACAAGGTGGGCAACGCGCTAGGACTTTGTCGTCTGTACGAATGGTCGTTGCTTCTTCCTCACAGTTGGTTTTCGAGCACGAGATTTCCAGCCTGCTTGCCTTGGACCATCCGCATATAGTCAAGTTGATAGAGTACTTTGAGAATGAAGTGAACTACTATCTAGTTTTCGAACTCTGTGCGGGGCCGGATCTATTCGACCACATCATTAATGTCTTCGACACTAGAGAGAATGGCTTCCAGGTGAGCAGCTTGCCAGGGACTGGAATCTCATTCAGCTTCCTCTTCCTCCCTTCTTCAGGAGCAGGAGATTGCTATCATCATGCGGCACATGCTGAAGGCTGTCGTGGGGTGTCACCATAACAATATCATCCACAAGGACATCAAGCCGGAGAACTTCATGTTCCGTTCCAAGGACACGGCCAGTTCTACTCTGAAGATGATAGACTTGGGTCTGGCTGAGGTAGATAGCCGCTTCAGTTCATGTCATTAGCTCTGGTTATGTTCCTTCAGCACGGCTCGGAGGTGGCTGATTTGGAACGTAAGAAGTTCGAAGAAGGCAACGCAACAGCGGGCACGCCGGCCTACATGGCGCCCTGAGGTTGCTGCTGGAGGAACATACGGTGAGAGCCACCATGCATGCTTCATCATCGGCAACAGCCTCGGCTAGGTACGGCCTCGGACATGTGGTCCTTGGGTGTTATCTCCTATGCTCTGTTTACGGGGGAGCCACTTTTCGGCGGTGATTGCGCGGACTCCCCAGCGGAGATCCTTGACGAGATCCTCGACGCCGGCTACCTCGAGTGTCGATTGAATAACCCCGCACTGCTGGACCGATCGCTCAATGCTAGGAACCTTCTTAGACGACTTCTCGAGAGGGACCCACGCAATCGTATCACTCCCGAGCAGGCCCTCAAACACCCGTTCATTCGTAGCTTCCTTAGCAACGCTGGGGAGGCCAGTGACGGCGATAAGATATGCATAGACATAAGGTTTGCCCACCTCTTCGACTCTCACTGTGTCGAGAGGATGGAACGCTTCACTCGCCTGCCGATGCTGAAGCGAATGGCCATGATGAGTGCGGCGCATCTCATCGACGACGATTCGGTATCTGCCCAGCAGCATACTTTCCGTATGTTCGACCAGAACGGCGATGGCTATGTGTCGTTCGCTGAGTTAGAGGACGGTCTTAGGCGAGCTGGAGTGGCGGTGTCGACTGACCTTCGTAAAGTGTTCTCGAGAGTTGACTCTGATAATAATGACGCTCTCAATTACAATGAGTTCATGGCTGCAACGCTGTGTGACACGGACCTTAGTGAAAACCTCGCCCTGCAGACCTTCGACATGATGGACATTGATGGTGATGGTTTTATATCCCCTAAAGACCTGCTCAACTTCGAACCCAACCTCGGTTCAGAAGGCCACGCTCTGGACGTGTTAATGGAAGCGTTCCCTCAGCTGCTTGCTTCTGAGAGGGGGTCTCTGCAGAGGAGTTTGTTGTGCTGTATTTGGCAAGAGCCCCGCCACTGAATATTGTTAACTGAGCACTAACACCAGCATCACTGCATTTCTATATGATAATTGAGTTTTTTTACGTTCATTGCACCACAGCAGTGGTTGCTGGTGCTGCTGTTGCCTTCACCATCCCATGTTATACTATCGTCAACTGTGCTTTATCGTTAACCAACGTTCGGGGTGGTTCCGCGTTGGGGAGGGGTTCACTGGCTCGCTAGTGCTGATTAAGGTCTTCAGCTTCCTCCCCCTTCCCTTCCGCCCTCACAGGCCAACGTGGATCGGAATTTGACTGGCATCTCGCCTTAGCGTTCTCGTGAAACAAGCAAGCCTGCCGCCTCAAGGTCCTCCACAGCAGAGTCGTTTATCTTCACGTTGAATTGTACCATTCCTTATCGGTCAGTTTGACCACTGAAGTTCCCATCTAATGCTGCAGTCCGACATGACTTTACGTCATCTGGTCAGACGGGCCGTCTCCACCGTCCAACAGGAGATGGAGGGCGAGAAAATAACTTCCGGGGACCTGCCCGAGCTTGGCCAGGGGGAAGAGCAGCAGCAGCCGAACCAGGCGCCGGAAAATGCCGCCGTTCCCGCCAGTTTTGGCGCGAGGAATCGTTACGAGCCCGTGTGGCGGTCCATCAGTCCCAATGATGGTGAGCTCGAGGGAGACATAGAAGAGTGAGTTCCTGCTGGTGCTTCCGCTGCGAGGGATGCTGTTCTCTCTTCAGCCAAATTCAAGGGCTTTCGGGCCACTCGCCGCGACAGACCTTCTTCCTGGACGAGACGGGTCGCCGTTGGAGTACCGTCCCTTGGCCTGAGCGATGTCTCGCCTATGGTCCAGGCGTTGCTGGTGGTCTGTGTGGCGAAATGGTCGAGCTCACAGTGAACACAGTGAATCACAATCGGTCCCGGATACCCGTAGGCGGCAACAATGCATCACTCTTGCTTCGACCTAAAGATCCCACCCTCTCGATCGGAGAGTACAAGGCATGGACTATGGACTGTGAGGACGGCTCCTACAAGCTTCGGTATGATTGTGGCCGCCCTGGCTACTACTTCCTAGACGTCACTGTGAATGGTGGTCACGTCTGTGGCAGCCCCTTCGACATAGTCATGCGCCCAGGGAAGGTGGAGGCTCAGTGCTGTCGAATAATCTCCGGCTCAGTCGTGCCTACGTCTGACGGTTCCAGTCTGGCCTTGCCCGACACTGCAATCGGGTTGACACATGAGCTTTGGGTGGAGACGTGTGACGCCTGCGGGAATCGGTCTTACGATCCAGCCGGTGTGTTTGGTGCCCGTCCGGTAGGAGCAGTACGAGTGACCGATGTCACAGACTGTGAGACCGGCATATTCGTCGTCGCGTTCACCATCGTCGCCGGTGGTCCTGGAAGGATAGATCTGCTCTACGACGAGCAGCACATAGGTAGCTCGCCTCTGTGGGTCGAAGTCGAGGAGCCCCCGCAAGTACGTGAGCCAACTCAATTTCACGGTGTGACCGAAACGCCCGCAAAGTCGCAGCCGAAGGACGCCCTGATGATCCTTGAGGAGAAAGAGGCGCGCATAAGGCAAATGACCGTCAGGCTGGAGAGGCTTAAACGAGAGACCGATGCCAAGGCGAGGGAGAGTCGACGGCTGATGACGGAGAGGTTTCAGCAACTGGCTGAGGTAGCCGACAAGTTACCCGAACCTGCCCGGCGGTCACTACAGCATGTGGCCGATGAGCGCTCCGTGGTGAAGCTGGCAAAGATGGTGTCGGAGGTCTCCAGAGAGAGGGAAGTTTATAGAGAACGCAATGCACTGTTGTGGGAGGCGTTACACAAGCTGAACGACAGCTGGCTCGAAATAGAGGGACGCAAGGCAGAGGGCGAAGCATTGAAACGCGGTGATCCCTCGCTGGGTCTAGCTGATTTTGACGACGGGATACCGGACTCGAAGGAGCGGTCTGTCGGGGGAGCGGAAGAAAATGATGAACTGGGCAATACCGCCTAGTCGTCCGAGTATGTCCTTTCGATAGAGGACCTCTCTAGTCTCGCGGTAGATCGTATTTCCCTTCTGGCTTAACCGCTTTCCGAATGAACTGCCTATGGATATTGCCACCTGAGGTCTGGACCGGTCTGGACACTGTCGGTTCTCACCTTAATCACACGGTTGCTTTTGCCCCATGCTACATTGAATCGAATCCCGAGGCGGTTTGCGTTCGGGGGTGTACCCGTAACCTATAATTCGTCCACTCGCGGATCTTCTTCTCGCGGCTGGGAATCTCCCGGCTGATGTTTCTCGTGTTGGGATTCTCGTTATGGAAGGCTTCGGAGCTACGAGGATTCTACTGCCATCATCACTCTCAGCCATTACACTTATCAATACCATCATGTCTGTACTCCGTCGGGCGACCTGGCCCACGCTTATAGCATTCACAACAGGTGGGAGCATGGAGACTGGTGGCCCCCCTCTCCACTGGTATGATCAGGTATGAGGCGAGCGGACCATAATGGTGCCGACCTACAGGCATCATCAGCCGCCCCCATTTTCGTACCGGGGGCGCACTTCCATCTCCAGGTAGCCAGTACGACAGGGCTTGGTCTTGTGTAGAGTCTGCAATCCCTACCTCAGGAGCCATTAGGCGCTCCCATGGCGAAGTTCGAGGAGGCATGGCGATCCTCGCTACCCTCGACCCACCGCCCGACGCCTGAGGCCGAGCAGCTCCGTTCGGGGGGCCCGAGGCTCTACGACTTGGATACAACTATTCACGACTTGTCGGACCCCAGCTCTGTAAGAATTCTCGGGAGGGGTGTCGGGTGAATCACCCACAGAGTTGTTTCCTTGTGCCAGTTCGTGCATGCACTGCTGAGGACCTCCTCGATGCCCCTTGGGCCCAATCTCGGCTCCTACAGCGTGGACGGCATCTACGACCAGAAGTTCCCCCTGGTCGGCATGGACAGGGTGATGAAAGAGAACTCCGTCACAGGGAAGATGACCACTGGTTATTGGCCCCTCTTCGGAGCTCTGACGGCTGGGGTGAGCCGCTGGACAGGAAGGTTGGGTCATGAGCGACCATTCATCAGGTGTACATCAACAAGGGCACGCAGTCGTATTGGCGAGAGGTGTACGGCTACAACGGGGCCACACGAGTAGGGATCATGCCAGTAGACCAGAGTGTCACTCCCATTCCTCATCAGACGGTCAACTGCGAGCCCGGGGACGTGGTCATTGGCGTCCGATGGCGATCACACGCTAGAGAGGCGGCCAGGCGTGCAGCTGCCTCTGAGCAGGGGGACGGGCAGGACGTTGTGTCCTCTCGGAAGCTCCTCGACATCCCTGATATCCAGTGTAGCTGCCAGTGGCCTCCTCGCTCCTTCGAGTGCGCATTGTCCTTCCGTAGGCACGAAGCTCATCACGGCAGAGGTGAAAGCATACGGGATAGATACGACGTACCAAGTGAAGAACGTCAGTTATGACACTGAAAGACAGACCAAAGATGAGAACGTGATTGCGAGGTGAGAAGGAGACTCGAGGCGAGGTACTGAGTGTTGGTCGCTGGGTCAGCGTCAAAGACGTCCAGCAGTGCATGCTGAGCTCGGTGGAAGGGTTTATGATCAAAACCGGCGACGATTCCGATAAGCGGCGAGGAGCTCAACACTTGCACAGGGCGGCTCAGAGAGACGGCCAGGCCTTCCAGCTTCATCAGGTGCGCTGAGCCCTTTACGTCCCAACGGACACTAGTCTCCTCAGGTGGATGCTCAGCGCTCGGCCGACCAATGAAGCACGCCAGAGCAAGACAACAGAGAAGCGGCCGACGGAGAGGGCCACATCACCTGAAGGGCTCATGGAGATCGATATGGGTTACAAGGTGGGTGCTTGGGGAGGGTTGCTGGTCTTTAGTATGGCTATGTCTCCCCTGTAGGCCGATCCAGACATCGTAGCACAGATCCTGGCTGGCAACTTTTCCTTCGACGCTGACATGTTTGGTCCGACTAATATTGAGTCGCCCGCGGCGGCTAGAGAGGAGGCCATGGACAATGCGCTGGAGGGGATGAAGCGTGCCTGGGATCTTGACAAGGTCCCTTCGATAGAATCGGTGAGGACTGGGCAGCTGTGGTGACGTACTCGCGGATGGCTCGACCACAGGTGAAGAGCAACTTGCCGGAGAAGCCGTGGGAATCTTCTAAGCTCATCGTCGGCAGCGACAAGTTCCTGGAGGGCACTATGCTGGGTGGTCGAAGGGTGAGTTGGACTTGGCGGATGGGAGATCGCTGCGCTAACGCCTACGCCCCTCACCATACGCCATCGATACCGTTGGACGCACAACTGGGACAGTACGTGTCCCTGTGCGGCGCCCTTGTCCTCCTTACTCTGGACGGTGCCTATGCCTCGCTGGCTGAGGGAAACGCTGTCGGCTCAAATCGAACACCATTATCACCTTGACCTTTGGATTCTCTCAATGTCAGGCAATGGCGGTCACCGGCTTCACGATGTCCACCGACGACATGCCGGAGTTTGTCTGCGGGAAGATCGTTGCTTGTGAGAAGGGTACCTGCCAGTCCAACGGCTGTGAGTGTCTGCCGGGCTACGAGGGACCCAACTGTGACACTCGGAGCGACCCGTAAGTATTCGGTTAATTTCGTGGCGCGCGGTCGTCCAGTGTTCTGCCGTCAGCTGCCATACCGAAGCCGTGTGGGCAATTTGGTGAGTGCGTCGAGAACTTCGACAAGCCGACTGGCTACGAGTGCCAATGCCAAGCCACATGGTTCGGTACCCACTGTGAGACCACCACCAATATGTGCCTGGAGAAGTTCCTCTTCGAAAGTGAGCCACAGTGGAGGGGTCCGTGATTATCGTTGTACCTCTTTCGGCAAGATGAGACCGACTGGAGGGTGCGCGACTGCGGCAGAGGGGACTGCGTGTCTGGTAATGGGCAATACGAATGCCGGTGCGAGGATGGGTGGGAGCGGAGTACGCCTGGCCTTGGAGGGAAATGTGACCGAGAGGTAACCGCCGCCCGGCCTTTGCCGCTGATCCTTGACAATGCTCCCATGATCGCAGGTTCAAGACTGCATCGGCCAGTGGGTTGGCAGTACCTGCAATACCAACTGCATGCAGGAGATGACCTTCAAGATCTTCCAAGTAGGGGGACACGCGAAGGGATCCTTGTAGTACTGGAGTGGTCGCTCTGTCTCAGCCTGTCCGCGGGTCCGGGATCCCATGCGAACATTCCGCAGGCAAGAGCCGAACAGAGATGTGCAGTTGGGGTGACTGCAAGAAGTGCATGGGGAGGTGGCACTCTCCCCATCAAGCCCGCCGCCTCTCTGCACGTTCATCATACTCAGGGACTGCAATGGGCGAGGGACTTGCGATACAGCTACTGGCTCCTGCGTCTGCGAGGGCATCTTCTCTGGCGACAACTGTGAGCTCGAGAAGACCGATTGTTCTGAGGTCAGCGCGGCATTACCCTTCTCGGATTTGTCATTCCTTCTCGCCTCAGAGTCGGTGTAACGGGCATGGGAACTGCGTGGGCGACGGTTGTCGTTGCGTCAACGGATGGGCTAATGAAGGACCAGACAATGGCCCCACTCAATGGGGTGTATACTGCACTCGGGATCCCCTGCGAAGGTGCGCCCCTCGCAGCCAGATCGTGGCCGTCAATCGCCAACTCAGGCTGCCCAGCGGGTCAGTGCGACCGTCGGACAGGCTTCTGTTCGTGTCGAGCCGGGACTTGGTCGGACGTCAATCGAGCTGCAGGAGAACCCGCGTGCGAGCTGTCCTCAGGGAGCATCGACTGCGTCGTAAGTCTACCTACCCCCGTGAGGTTCTATTCCCAGCGATCTGTCATCAGGGGCGAGTGGGGCCCATGGAGCGAGTGCCAATCGGATTGCCAGAGGCGGCGATACTTCAGCATATCAACCATGCCTCGTAACGGGGGGAAGCAGTGCCCTGCTGGAGGCGGCGATGAAATGCAAGAGGCCTGCCAGATGGGCAGCTGCTGCCTGTAGGAGCTGCGCTCTTGCGAGGACGGCGGCCGGGGGATAGTGATAATGTTCTCAGACTGAAAGACGCAGACTGTCTCAATGGCGGCACTCTGATGACCTCGACGTGTGATTGCCTCTGCGCCCCGGGGTTTCAGGGAGCCCGTTGCGAGACTAAGGTCACTGACGCAGACAGGTAAGTGCCACTTACAGAGGTCCTGTCGTCTGTGACGTTGTTGTCTCTGTAGAATACTCGAGCGGGAGGCTATCATAGACTTCAGTGGCGATCCGGTTATCCCAGAACAGGACAGCGAGCCCGATGCGGCCATGGACGCTGTCCAAAACATGGTGGTCGAGAAGAAGCCACCAGTCATGGTGAGTTCACACTAACAGCAGCGGCGATGATACCTACTTTCTCCCAGCTCATCCTCGGGGCCGTGCTGGTGTTCTTCCTCTTCGCCGGAGCAGCATACTACTATCAGAAGGAACAGCAGAAGAAGATTAGGCCTGGTGCCGTGGATCCTGATGCCTTCATGGCCGAGTGAGCAGCTCCTTGCAATAACGTCGCCCCTTTTCACTCCCTTCCTACCAGGGTGCTCGCTGGCCCAGGAGAAGATGCCCTCGACCTGTATGCATGACCGCATGACTGCAGGACCGCCTGCTTGGTGTCCGTCGTAGCCATTCGGTGATGCGAATGTAGAACAGCTGTGGTTGCGTTGAGTGTTGAGGTTAACAATGGCTGAACGATGGTCGACACGCACTCGCTGACGTTGTCACCATGGCACTTCCGTCTGCATGTCTCCTCTTACCATGACGCTGTTGTCTCACAGCATTCCCCGATCTCCGGAGTTTCTCAGATATTTCTTCGTCTTTTCGCTCTCCTGCGGTGCGATATGTGCTAACCCGAGGGCATCAGTCCTAATCCCAACTTGATGGTTCGGGAGTAATTCCGTAGCTGAGGACTGATCTACGCACATGCGTTGCGCCTGTGTCCATGCCTGCAAGCGGAGCACAATAATAATTACAGATTGAGTTCCAGTGAACGAAGTTCCTTGCGCTCTACACCCCATAGAAAGGCTTCCTTGGAGGAACCCTCCCTATGGAGTTTGGGGTGCGCAACACTAACCGCACTCCCGTTCGTCCGATCATTTCCTGACGCCGAGGACATGCGCAAGGAACGCCTGCGCAGCGTCTTCTTGGTCGCGATCCCGGCGGGAAATTCCCGCTCATTGGAATCAGCTGCACTTCGAAGAGTCGCTTTAGGAGTACTCTCATGGAATTATGAGGAGGTAGACTAAGAGTTGTTAAGTAGCTTTTCCTTGAGACCTTTAAATGGCATCCTCGGGTCGTGCTCACGGAGGTCATCATATCAGTCTCCACTCTACAAAAAAACTGGTGAATATCATGGCGCATCTCTCGGCCGTTTCGTACGGTAGCAGGCGATAGGCCTGCATGCTCGGTACGGCCCTCAATCTTCTGTATGTGTGCTCCCTTTTCATGGTTCCACGGTTCTAGAGCTGTTAGGCACTTGTTTTGGAATGTCTAATACCCCTACAGTGGAGTTACGCAGCGACACCTTCACTCAGCCAACGAGCGAGATGAGGCGTGCCATGGCTGAGGCGGAATGTGGTAAGCTAAGCTGCCGTCCGGTATTGGAGAAGCGTCCGGCTGCTGCTGCCAGGTGACGACGTGTGGGGCCTCGACCCCACGGTGAATGCATTCCAGAAAGAGGCCGCTGAGAAGTTCGGTTTCCACTCTGCATTGTATCTGCCGACGGCCACCATGTCCAACTTGGTGGCGATGCTGGTCCATTGTGAGAAGAGGGGCAGCGAGATCATACTCGGGGACAAGGCTCACATGCACATGTGAGTCGCAGCAGCAGCAGCTGGTCGAGTGATAACTGCTGTGCGCAGATACGAACAGGGCGGCTACTCGACCATAGCCGGGGCTCACTGTAGAACAGTCCCCAACCAGCCTGACGGCACTTTACGTCTGGAGGACGTGGAGTTTGCCATCCGTCCCTTTGAGTCGCACTATCCGATCACCAGGGCTGTCTGTGTGGAAAACACTCACAACATGTGTGGTGGCAGGGTAAAGCCTTTGGGCGTCTCCCGAGACGATCCAAGCAGCGCGTTGCAGGTCCTCGGGAAGGACTACTTGGAGTCTCTGGGCGCTCTCTGCAAAAAGTATGACGTCAAGTTACACATAGACGGGTCGCGAATCTTCAATGCTGCCGTTAAACTCGGTACTCGGCTGTGGGCTCCCCATTGCGTCCCAGGACGTGGTTACTTAGGCATTTCTGTGAAGGAGTTGACCGAGCAGGCCGACTCGGTAACATTGTGCTTATCTAAGGGCCTTTCGGCGCCGTTGGGGGCGCTGCTCCTCACTCGAACAGAGGCGGATGCGGTTCTGGCCCATCGCTTCCGCAAGGTCGGCCAGCCGTGGGTGGCGTTCCGAAAGACGCCGGACTTTCAGGTGCTCGGAGGGAATATGAGACAGGTCGGGGTGGTGGCGTGTTGTGGACGGATCGCCATTAATGAAATGGTCGATAGATTGGCAGAGGACCACCAGAACGCTAAGATGCTCGCGGAGGGCCTTGCCAGCATTGATGGAGTTGCCTGTAACGTTGAGGCCGTGGAAACAAACATGGTTCGGTGGGGACTCGACAAGAAGGTAGGTCGTTATCCGAGCGAACCATCGCCCTAAATGATGATCCGCAGGTTGGAGATAGAGTCACATGTGCCAAGTTGGTGGAAGCTCTCGCCAGCGGTGATGACGTCTCCGTGAAGATGATTTGTATTGAACGTGGAGCCGCTATCAGGGCCGTTACTCACCGTCACATAACGTCAGACGACATCACTAAGGTGAGTACGTGAATCCAGTAACTTGACGAAACTCCGCTTTTGCTTCAGGCGATCACCAAGGTCCGCAAAGTCATGGAGACCGCAGTAACCACCTGGCCCAAACTAACTGCAGCCGATCACATTCTGACCATCGAGTGACGGCCCCTTCTTTCGGTTCAACAGTTGCTTTGACATGTTAGTGGATCGGTTTTTTCAAGCAGATGCCGGCCTCTGAGTTACGGCATAGTGCACACTGAACTCACGAAAGAACAACCGGCAATGCACACCTATTCGGGTGAATGTGAACTAGCCCCATAACGCAAAACCATCGTTGAGTAGCATAGAATCACTGATAACGTCATTCCCATAGTGTCTCCCCGAGCCATTCACCCCCAAAGGCATATCATATACTCTGTCCTTCCAATGGCCCGTGTGGTTGGCGGAAGACACAAGCTGTCGTGCGAGGCTCTTAGCGCTCGCACTACCTGCGGACTCGAAACGCGCAGGGAAGTCGTACCAGTCACTGAAGATATCAGCGACCATGTCGGAGTTTAAGCGACCCGTCCACTCCCCAGGGCTGTCAGCCTTCTCGCCAGGGCGGGTGTATACGTAGTGGACTCGATACTTCTCTGGATAGAGGGCCTTCAAACCATCAAGTTGGCGTCGGAATAAGACTTCCTCGGGCCCCTTGTTGAAGTATAGCAGACGTACCTCAGCGCCGTGGCTCAGGAGGGCCCTGATGGGGTCCACACAGGCAGTTATAGCACCACCAAAACAGAAGAAGCCGACTCTGGCGGCGGATGTATCCAAGCTGCGCAGGATGGCAGGGAGAGGAGGCAGAGGGCCATAGATGTGCATCAAGGAACCAGGCCAAACATCCTGAGCCATTTCCAGTGACACACCGCTGAGCACCTTGACAGCCAGCAAAGTTGCCTGCCCATCATCAGTAGCGACTGGTGAATAGTTTCGAGTTCGCTCTGAGGGTGCCTCGTACTTGATCCACTGGCCTGGATGAATATTGTCCTGGTAAGGGTAGTCTATCGTATACTGTATGGTAGAAGCAGTGACATTCCTCTTGTCCACCAGCTCAACATCGTGGGCATGTAGTGCTTGTGTGACTGCAGCACCCAAGCCACCAATACAGACAACCGCTAGAGCCACCAAAACCAGGCAGCCGCAGCGCCAAGCGAGACGCCGATAGGACCGTCTCTTCCTCGCACGACGTCTTTCGACGGCTGCATGCCCAAGAAGGAACTCTGGGTCTACTGGCATTGTCGACTAGCAGTGAGACTCAAGCACCTACGACTGAAATCATACCCTCGTCAACGGGCATCGTCGCAAGCTCGAAGAGAATTCACTCGTGGGAGCTCAGGTGAACTACTCGCCCGAGAGAATATCAGAAGCATCCCTTGACGATGAGGTCTCATGCGCCCTCCCGATCTATCGAGCAACTCCCACGCCCTTGTACTGTCTAACGCAATGCTGATGGGGTGAAACCGATGTGGCAGTACCAAAACAGATGATGAAGATAATGACGCATAGTAAGATGGGATTATGCGGGAAATGGTTCACTTGTACTACTCCTTCGTATTGTCTTTGACTGCCGCTGACTACAGGCACTTCTACACAAAAGGAGACGATGAGATGGTCTAACAACAGTGTGAAGGATCCAGTCCGAATCGCAGCAGCATACGAAGGATGGTACAACAGAATTATTAAGATAGCTCTTTCTACCGCTTGAAATTACTACATAAAATTCTACTATCAATTGCCTCACGAAATCACGGATACCATACATGAGCCCGTTCAGGGCCACAACACCGTGAAAGGACACCGAAGTACAGCCGACAGAGTATATCATCAACACCATATGGTACATCATCCTTTATGGCGGACGGAGATGGTGGAGAGAGGGATGCCAAGACGGCATACACTTGATAATGAGAATGAATTTATGGCGACGACGACCGTTGGTGGTAAGCCTCATCTGTTCGGAAGAATTCGCAAACTCTCAACGTCACCGGCTAGTCAGTGCCTTCTTCAGCGTTTTGATGATGATCACGCTACAACAACCGAGTGCGACCTCATCACAGCAATGACGACTACAAGCAGCAAGAGCCTTCGATCAATCCCGGCCGACTGAGTTCGTATGCATGGTCCCAGACTCGGGACCAACGATCTCAGGGCGAGGGCTCAGCAGCGGCAGTGACAATAGCAGCTTTAGTAAGCGACTAATGACGTGAACCAACCCATAACAAGAAAGGTTGGTACTAATACAAGCAGCCACCGAACAGAGATTTTGAGGATAACGGACGATTCTAGACCAACGCTGCTGCCGAGTCTAAAATGAAAATGATATTATGTTTATGAGAACAGTGTGACTGGCAGCAATGACAGTGAGACATCAGTGAGGCTTGCTATCTCAAACGACAGCAAGTCTGGGTATCATCAATGGTCAATCTAGGTGACGAAAAAATCCTGCAACACCCTACTGTACCACGGCGAGTTAGTCGACAAGACAAGCTGCCCAGCGACAAGTAGGATAGTATTACTAGTAGGATGAAGAAGATGACTATCAGTTGGATAACATTCAGACGGTAGTAGCAATGACGTTACTTAGCAACGACGACGACAGACAAATGTTGACATGAGATTTCTACTATTCAGTAGCCGTCATACTTGCTAGTACTACTATTATTATCGTTATTATACTCTTCCCAACATTATCATGAAACAGTCTAACAGTAATCGACCACAATCAAGGGCTGCCATGTCTCGGCCCTGCCTCCTAGAGGACGAATGATGATCTCGACACGGGAGGGGTTCGGCGATCATCACGGATAACAGCTGGCGGTAGTCTGGCAGGTACGAATTCCTCGTAGCTCAACAACGGCGACATCACATTGGCGAATGGCGACTCCAGAGAGCGTCGCGTGGCCTGAGGGAGGATATAAGACTGTCAAGAATTCTACTAAGTGCTACAAGTGCAGTGGTGACACACAACGCACAAGGCGACGAAGATACTTCCGACAGCGGTTTCTCACCCGATCTTCTCCATCAGCTGCCTTTTTAAGACATTCCTTCAAGACATTCTCAGGGCTAGTATTGCCTCTACTGCTGCCGTCTCCAACGCTACTTGGGCTGCTGTCCAGCAGGTTGCTCACCGAGGAGGCCAAGGCCGCCATGTGAGCATCAACTTCATCGCATACGTCGTGCTTGTGACCATTTCTAGCGATCTCTTCTATCCCTGCCGAGTCCGATAGTCCCCCATCTGTGTATAGGGTCGAGCCCGCCGCTTTCGTCGAGGGAGTTGAACCGATCCGAATCAGGGGGAGGCAAGTAAGGGACCAGCGGCGTTGATGGCCTTGCGCCGTTGCTGCTTATAGAAGATGGAAGTAGTATCGAATCAGTTTGGCTTCTAACAGTTCGGTTACGTGGTTCCATACCGGGCGACGGACGGGAAGTTGGTGAGTTGTGACCAACCATTGTCGTAGTCGCAGTAGTTGATGTTGTCGATTGTGGCCGAGCCTCGGCGGGCATGACCTGGACCTCCTGATCTTGCAGAACATGCCTACCAGCCCCCAGTGCTGCTCTGGCCGAACGAACATCGCGGAAAGTGACGAAGGCGAAGCGACGCTGGGCACCAGTGGCCTTATCCTTCGGGATGTAGACGTCAGTGACTTCGCCGAAGCTATTAAAGTAGGTGCGCAGGTCCATTCTGGTTGCGTTGTCCGGTACGTGTTTTACGAAAATCCTATCAGTATTGACAGAGTAGTCCGGACGCGGCTGCGCCCTGGTGACAGTCAATTGGGTCCCCTCCACAACATGGGGTTGCTCCTGGGCCATAACGTCCTCGAGAGAATGGCTGTCTTCGAAGCATACGTATGCCACATTAGTTGCAGACTCCGGTAGATAGCAATCCAATATGGCACCGTAACGGCTGAAGTAATTACAAACAGCCTCTCTAGAAGGGATCGGTCTGTGGGGTGATGCCCGGCAATCGACACGACAGAATATACGGAACCCCGACCTAGAATTGGACCTTTTCCCGGTCCCAGAATGAGGTAGGGCTCCTTGCTGATTAACGATATCCCCCGCACCACCAAAAGAGATACTACGAAGTGGGGGAGGGGAGGGCCACCCGGCACTAGTACTAGGACTACCACCGTACAACGACCCGATGCCTCCTGCAGCAGCAGTGCTACGGCCAGTGGGTGACATCTTGGAATTGGTTCTGCTTCTATTGAGTGGGGTCACCAGATCGGACGACGACGGTGCTGGGGACCTCGAATGGCTCAGAGGGAATGAGCCCGGTGAGAGCTAAAAAGAAGGTGATATTGATCCAGCAGTGTTTCCCGAGGTCGGGAGAAGACGGCCGAAAGCCCCTATAGTACCGGTTCGACCTCTATTCCCATTGCTGTATTGAATTCATCATCATCGATTCTCCTAGGGCTCCTTCTGTCTCCCCCTTTAGAAGGTGATTGCCGTACAAGTGTTGGCGTCGTAGCTGAAGCGCTGTCGTCGAGGGACTGCATCGTTGTGAGATTATTAGAGTAGCAAGTTAACGAGACAGCTGATACCACACACCGGCTCACAACGCTCCCTTCAATTCACCCCTGTCACGTGATTGCGTACTAGCACGGCATTGGCATTTCTGGGGGTAATCGATTACTGTGGCGTGCGCTTTTTTATACGACGCAAGTTCACACGTCTTACCCACGAAGAACTGCAGCTCAGACTTCCATCCGCTTCTAGTTGTTGAGGCTAGGAAAGATCGAGTATTGACGCTCTTCCTGAGTGTTTTTAGGAGGCGGATACAATGTGGTAGGAGGTGGCCGTGGTAAAGTTTGTTGCAGACCGCTCACCACTGGTGAAGCTGAAGAAATTCCCAACGGGATTTAGTATTGTTGATCTCACGACCGCAGGCGTTGCTGCTCTCGAGAGCAGCTCATAAAGCTGCCTTTAGCGACAAACAGTAGTTGCAGTCGTGGTACGTTGGGAAGTTGGGTGAGGGGGGAGCCCATTTCGTCCATTTGCCAATCAATTCTGTCACTTTTCACGGCTTCCCGACAATTCACGGAGTCGGTGAAGCTGACCGCCGTCGGAACCCTTTCCTGTGGCTCAATCGACTTAACGGCCAGAAAACTGCATTTCTCTGACTCCAACTTGAATGAGGTGTGCTTGGGTACGATAATACGGGTTCGATACGGTCGAGCATGCTGTGGCATCTCAGCTCAGCTGACGGGTTTCAGGGGGGTATCCGCGGCGTTCTGTATTTCGTGGCGCGCGGCTGGTTCATCACCTCTCCGCGTTGGTCTCCTGTGTAGACCTTGAGGCAACGGTTCCAGCCTGTTCTTTCCCTCTCATCCAATGTCGGTGCCTGCTGAGGTGCTCTCGACCGAGGGGGCTGTCGGGGATGTCCCCTTCGGCACTAGGAGCCTCAAGTTGCAGGACTACTATGCTGTACTTGGAGTGCCACGCTCGGCCACTCAGGGTAGGCCGACGACTGCGCCAGGCCCAGGCCACCCTCGTCTGCTTCAGATGACATCAGCAATGCTTACCGCCTGACTGCTATAAAATGGCATCCACAAAGACACCCTGAAGGTGAGGACTCCTCCGGCTTGGTGTATCATCGTTTGTTACTGAATCACGTAGCATCTCTCCTGGCTCCAGCGAGAGTTCTTTCGGCCAGCGCGTCGCTTAATTTCAGGTCACCTTCGAGTTCATGCCACGTCCCAATTCCAACTTGTGGCTGAAGCTTTCGTGGTTCTCCGTGACCCCCAACGTCGAATCGTCTATGATCGTTACGGTCACCAGGGTCTCCTTTATGGCGTTCCAGGAACGGCCCTGGGAGGTGGGCGCATCAGCAGGGACCTCCGCTTTCAGTCCCACGCTACTTCAGATGCGCCGACGAAGGTCAACGCTATGGAAGTCTACGAGACCTTTTTCGGCTCCGTGTCTCCCTTTGCTGATCTCCTTCGTGAGAGGCAAGAGGCTGCCAAGAGAGTGGCGGAGTCGCAAGGGCCGGCCGCTAAGCATGTACTGGACATCTCTCTGCAGGAAGCAGTGCGAGGGACTGTGAAAGTGAGCAGCTCCGAGTGGCTGGCGGTTACGGCGTCTTTCAGACGATCACCTTGGAGGGTGGTCGTCAGTTCAGAGTGGCTGTCCCGCCGGGCACAGTCAACGGTACAGTTCTGAGGTACGACTGCATGGGGCTGGAAGAGGCAGATGCCGCTAGGCCCGGCCCGTTGTTGGTGACAGTGAGGTTCGGGCCACAGGAAGGCCTCACACTGTGTCCTGAGGGTTCGGGCGACTTGCATTACACGAAAGAAGTCGGGCTGTGGGAGTCCTTCCTTGGTATGAACTTGGAGATCATCGACTTGGCCTCGGGAAGGGTCATGAGGCTAGCTGTTAGATGAGCCAGTGACCGCAGCGACTAGTAAGAGGTTTATAGGGAGGGGTGCACCGCGGCAGACTGGAGGAACTGGAGACCTCGTCGTCCATTTCGCTGTTAAATTCCCGAAAGTGATGAGTGAAAGGCAGAGGGAACTTATTGAGGAACTAAAGTCTTTAGACTAATTATGTCCATGAGGGTGTTGTTACTTGCCTTGCTGTGCTGCTACTTGTTTTGTTGGTAAGTTGCGGTGATAACAAAATGGGGGAATGTTATCGTTCACCGGGAGTGCTCCGTGGTCGTCCTAGAAGACGGAGTGGGCTATCAGTTGTGAAACGATGTCCAACTCTTCGTGTTCTACCACGGCCACCAGTCGAAGCAGCTTCGACAGTTCTGTGTGCATCGCTCCGCTGAAAGTGCGAAGTTTAACCTGGGAGGACCTGCCTCAGGATGTCATCGACGAGATCATCATGGTATACACGCTTGATACTCCACTAGAACTCATGGCCCTAGCCTTGGTCAACAGGGCCACTCTGCAGCGGACGAGGGAGCTGCTCCACCGGATGGCCGTACCTGACGTTGATGTCGTCTTAGCGTCCCCCGCCGCCCATGAGCCTTTCATGCTGCGATTCAGTCGGCATATGGCAGCATTAGCTCAGTTGCCGACCATGCATCTCATGAGGTCTGCGGACATCCAAGCACCGAGTTCCCAGGAAGTCCTTCCCGAGGCCAAGGGTCGACAAGTTGATGGTCATCGCGATGGCGTTGGACTGCGCAACGGTTTGCCCAGCACGATGACTTTCTACTGTGTGGTATGTAAATCCCCCGTGCTTGTGAACTCTGCTATAATGAGCGACAACTATCATGGAGGCAGAGGGCCAGCGTTCCTCGTCGATTGGGTCCTTCGGCGAGTTGTCGTTGAAGAGACCCTGGCCTACACTACGACCTTCACGACGGGCAGGTACGTTGTGTGCGATATCAAGTGTAGCACTTGCAATTTCGTATTGGGCAAAAGTACTTGGCGTCTATGGACCCTGCCAACAGCTTCAAGGCTGATAAGTTCCTCATCGAGCAGGCTGCCCTCTATGTCCCTCAGTGCTGCCGGAGGGGCGCCTCCCAGCGGAAGGTGTATTCATTGAGGCAATCCACAGGGTCATCTAGTGACGAGATGTGTAGTCGGTGTCTAGCCGAGCTGAGAAACGCGACGGCTGAGGCAATACTCCTGATCACCGAGGACTTCAAGTTTGGTCGGGTTGCTCAGCTGTATGAGGTCATGCGAGAGCAGGCCTCTGCCTGGAAGGGGGTCTCCTCGTTGGCATACCGACCAGTGTCCGTTGTGCGTAGCCATAGCGAAGAAGCTGGCTTCCTCAAGCGGGCTTTGAGGTTCGTCATTGGCGGCGGCCGTTCTGGTAAAGGCCCCTCCTCTGTTGTTCCCTCAGTGAGCAAGATCGACGGGGACAGGCTGGCACGGTATACGGAAAAAGTGTCCTGCTGTCTCGCAAGAATGCTGGTTTGGCTGGTACTAGCCGATCCCTCGTCGCATGAGAGTCGTAACCTGATCACAATGGTGCTCGACGATGGTATCCTCGAGGCGCTGTCCAAGGTTGCTAGCTCCTCTGAGCCCCCCAGCGCGCCAGGGCAGACCCCAAGGTATGATAAACTCATCATTCTCGAAGGCCTCGTCCGGGGCCTTTCACTATCGCCTGCTTGTAAAGGCTTCACCCTTTCGATCCACCGGGCAGAGTCCCTGGCGTATGAGATCCGACGGAAATGGATCGACCCTCATGGGTTGTCTGGCGCCCCGTCGGACCCTACACAGCTCCGCCGCATGTCTCTCTTCGGCAATACAGTGCGAGGTCGTCTGGAGGAAGAGTCTACGATTCTCATGGCCTTTCAGCGCCTCCGTAGGAGCAGTACTCTCGCACACCTTCGCACGGCTAGAGGTGGTGATAGGGCCATCGAACGGAGGCTGTCATTGCTGGTCACGGCAGTTGCCACTGTGACCGAAAACGACGCCACTGAAAGAAACGAAAAATCTCGGCTACGAATTAGAAATGACCTCGGTGCGATTCTCGGCCTGCCTCCAGAGCGTCTGCAGTCTCGGAGCTCCAGTGTTGATATGTGCCCTCCCGGGAATCCGGGTAAGTCTCTTGGGGCTGCTCCAGACGTCCGTCACTGCCTAGTTCGCAGCGGGCGATCTCCTCCCAGAGAGTCGTTGGTGGCTTCCGCTCGCTCCTCGGTCGCCGCTGTCTTTATATCATAATTTTGTATTTCTGCTCAGGTTTCTGCGGCCCGACACTATTCAGCAGAAGTTAGCGGGCGACCGCGCCGGGCGGTGAAGGTTGCTGAGAGTTTGTTTCTTTGGCAAGGTTATTTCCTTCGCACTTCATGGTAGCATAAATATGATGATCGCGCATGTCTTGTTATTGTGATGATGATGATGTTGACGAGAAGTGGTGGCGATGATGATAAAGTTCCGAGCAATTCTGACTTGGTATATTTTCATAGTGAAGAGTGATGGACTGCAACCCCGCTCGATAAGTCAAATATTTCAACGACTTTCTCTCGTCACTTTCCTGTCGTGTTGTTGAGTGCGCATGCGGCGTGTACGGGCGCACACGTACCGTGCAATATGCGTAGTGCGGTTTATTCACTCCATCAGATTAAGGTTATTATACAGGCGCGATACTCCGCTGAGCTTTCAAGTAGGATCACAATGGTCGGCAGGCTCGTATCGACAACTGGGAACATCACTGCTCGAGAACCGATGCCGAACTGCGCAAAGACAATCTCGCTCGCCCGTAAGTCCTGTGATTGAGACTTTACACACAGTTGGGTAGCCTTGTGGATGAAGGGTTGCTCTTGAGAATCAGTTGTCGCATGCACTGTAATGGCTAGTGTAGATGATCTCCTGAAGAGCGTCGAGAAAACACAGAAAGATGTCCAGTCGGTGAAGGGCCAAGTTCAGAGTGTCGCGGGTAATGCACCTCAGAGGGCAACGAACCAGCTCTCGTCGCACAGCACTCACGTTGTGGACATCTCACCCAAGCCGGTAGTTCAGCCGCCTTTGCTCAGACAAATTAAAGGCCATAAAGGTGCAAGTGGATCAGCGTAAAGTCGCAGCAGGTGGCGCAGGAGGGACCGCGGCCATCAATGCCGTCTTCGTTCAAAAGGAACTCGATAGAGCCCGAGGGATCATCTCCAAGTACTCATCGCCATTGATGACGGACTTCCTGACAGTCCACCAGGTTCATGGCGATGATACAGCCCCCAGCTGATGGGGAAGGGAGTGGCCCTCAGGACGAGGCAGTAGCTGCCGCACAGGCTACGATCGACATGCTGGCGAAGAGAAAGAACGCTACTGATGACCTTTCCAGGCCACTGTACGGCTCTCACAGGGCTCCACGACATGAGAGGCTCGCGGTTGGTCAGGTTCGAGAGACTAGGAGGCGATACGGCGCTAGAAGCGTGTATCGGTCTAGTTTACGCGAAGGCGCTGCAAGATCCGAGGACCCGGTGAGGGATTGTCAACAATGGAAGGTGTTCGAAGGTGCTGCTGCTGTAGGGCCTACTTTGAGAAGAACCAAAGGAAAATTGACTCGATAAAGAAAAAGATGCACCAGTTCTTATCGGGTCAATTTGGTAAGGCCCGCCGTCGGCAAGGCTGAGTAGAGCTGCTCACTGGCGTCTGGCCGCAGGTGGAGCTTCCAAGTACGATCTGGACGACTTGAAAATGATGCACTATCAAATGAACATTACTGACTTTCAGTTCGACGTGGTAGGTTGAGAATCTGCGCCAATCAGCGTGAATACCTACTCAGATGTCGGAGCTTTTCCATCACACTTTCGAGGCCGTAGGGGCCCATCCAAATGCAGTAAAGGTAAGGTGCTGCTCCCAGCTGGGGAGAATACTCATTACGATAGGATGCCATGCGAGCTATTGGCCAAGTGCGTAAGGCCATCACCACAGGGTGCACTGTACGCATGGAGCTTGCGAGGAGGAGTATTGAGAAGGGGAAGGACGGCCTTTATAGAAGGTAATCGACACAAGGGTCATAAGTATGCAGTTGTATTTGATAAGGCTCGGAGAGGCTGAGGGCATCAAGACCTTCATGGATAGGGTCTATGAATTGGTAGTCAACGACCATAGGCTCAAGACCTACTTCGCGGACAAGGACGTTGAGAAGTGATAACCGCGCATCGCCTGTTGCTGGGAGTGCGTTACCTTTAGGGTTAAGAACTCTCAATTGGTATGGATAACAGAGGCTCTGGGTGGCCCGAAGACTTGGCAAGGTGAGCAGGCCGTGCTGAGTGGGCTACTGAATACTGCCACTGCATGATTGCCGACTGCATCAGGTAAAGACCTCAAGGAGGTTCATAGGGACCTGGGTGTTAACGATTACCTTTTCGACTGCTTCATTATGAACTGCCAAAAAGCCCTTAATGGTCTTGGTGTGGAGGAAGATGTCATGGATGAGGTCGTGTACTGGGAACCACTTGTACGCGTCCCTCAGTGGATTCCTCTGTGGAGTAGCACTACGAGACGTAACGGGAGACTGACTAGGTCCCGCTGAGAAATATTCGTCTTGGGTTGCTTGTACTGTGCAGTAACCGTCCAAGACAAGTAAGGTTGGGCTATTCCATGTCATTATCCCGCAGGTACTGGTCTCACTGGAGCCAGCTAGGGATGGAGTACTATGCAGGACTAGTGGACTCAGCGCTACGTCCAAAAGTAGTCAGTGGAAAAACAGTGCTAGAAAGGCTAGGCGGGGAGATGAACTTGGAAGCTGTCATCGAGACGATGTAGTACAGGGATGAGATACTATGCCATGCAAGAGTGGTCGGAAGCCGGCGGCCTTGGACTCGTGCTTTCGTCGATCTTGGAAGGAGTCAATCAATTCACAGGTACACAGGCTGCCTCCTTGATCCCAGAGTGAAGTACTTCTTCTCGAAAGATACCTCTAAAATGACTCACATCAAATCCAAAATGGTAAGTGCTGCTGTCGAGCTTCAAGCCAAGCTGACTGTCGGTGTCTAGGTACAGTTATTAACAGGGATGCTCGGCGGCCCTCAGCTGTATCCGGTGAACAACCTTAGACCAGCTCATTACGGTCTAAACATTACCGACTACCAGTTCGATGCTGTCCTGGAGAATTTTCAAGTTGGACTGGATGCAGGTATCGTTCGGTGAGCACCGTTCTTCAGGTGGCTGCGAATATTATGGAAGTGGAGCCAGCAGTGATGAACGACATGGTGGAAGTAGTGAGGTTCACTAGGAGCCCTATCACCTGTGGTTGCACGGTGAGGCTCGAGATCGCGAGGAAGAAGACAGAAAGTCAAGGTGAGTAGCGAGATGCGACGGCGCCGGGGAGCGGACCTCTTCCGCGCTTCGCGTCCGTGAGGGTGGTGCGAGTAGGTGCAGCCGGTAGTTGTCATTACGGCGGTTCGAAGTCTTCGCTGCTGCTCGTGGGCTCAGTGTAGTACTAGCAGATAATGCGATATCATAATGGCCGAGAAATGAAATCAAGCCGTCTGTCCCGATGGGGCGTCATTTTGAAGCGCGAGCTAGAGTGATCCGCTTGGAAGGATGGCTCAGGGTCCCTTCACTGCGTCTTAGGCACAGAGGGCCTCATATCGATCCTCGGCGGGCAGGAAGGGGTTGTCAGTTGGGTCGCCAAGGTTTATGATAGAGTCCTCGTTGACGACAGGGTGAAGCATTTCTTCCAAGGCTCCAAGCTGGACGCTGTGATGGAGAGTCAAGGTGGGGAGGACACTGCCTGCTTCTTCGTCATATTATGCATTGTCGATCGATTCATGGAGACGACCAGGTCGCTGTTGTACTCAGGGAAGTACTTCCAGCAGTTGTTCGGTGCCTCGGCTGGGTACAGAGGCCGCGACCTACCCGAGATACACAGCACGATACAGATATCGGACTTCCACTTTGATTCATTTATGGAGTCCTGTCGTGAGGCATTCCAAGCCATGGGAGTTGACAGCGAGACCATCGATGACTGTAACATGGCATGTTGCTCGCTGACGGGTCTGATGTTCTACCTCTTAGGCACAGTGCTGATGGAGTCCCTCAGGCTACAGATAGTTAACAAGGAGCTGATGAACCACGATGTGAAGAGGGCACTGGAGATGGCCAACCAGAAGCCACTGTAGGCGAGGACAGAGGGGCGTATGTTCCTCGTGACGATAGTGTCTTCAGTTACGACCGTTTGGGTGGAGAGAACAGTCTTGAAAAGCTCATAGACTTGGCTTACGAGAAGGCACTGCAAGACGACCGTTTGCGCAGCTTTTTCGAGAAGAACAAGGCGAAGGTTACGACGATCAAGAAGAAGATGACACAGTTCATCGGAGGCCTCATCGGCGGCCCCGTCACCTACGACGCAAAAGACTTACTGTAGGAGCTTATCGCTAGACCTGAGACCGGTAGTATTCGCTTCTGCTCAGACCGGCTCACTATGGCATGAATATTACCAATTTCCACTTCGACGTGATGCTCACCATACTAGCCACCACTCTACTCAACGATATTGGCGTCGAGAAGGCCTTGGCGAGGGAGCTGATGAGTGCCTTGCAGCCGGTGAGGTCTGACGTCACCAAAGGCTTCACTGTGAGAGGGGAGGTTGCTAGGAAGAACGTTGCAGACGGTAGTAGCGACACAGTCATGGTGCATGATAGACTTGGCTCGAGTCAGGTGTAGATCATCTCTTCGGTCGGATGGGTGGTAAGGACGGCCTTCTGAAGATTATTGATAGCCTGTAAGCCATCGTCGTAACCTCATCCTCCGCTACCGCGACAGCTGTGCTCAATCTCTCCTGATATTCAAGAGTACCGCATTAGATAGGGTCTGAGGGTGGGCCACTCGGCGCCCGACGCTTTCATGCTGCGTGTTATGCCGGGAGGTGTTCGACGCCATTGGCTCAGGTACGAGATCCTCGCTGAGGATGCGAGGGTGAAGGAGTTCTTCGGTGGTGGTGTATTGGAGAGAATAAGGGATGGACAGACGACAGTCCTCGTGGAGCTACTCGGCGGCCCGAAGGTCTACCAAGGTGCCGTAGCGTGAAGTCATTTAAAAATAGACTCTGTGGGAATCGAACCGGCGTGATGCTCAGGCCGAGACCTTGTCGCTGTCCACAAGACTCTGGGCGTTACAGACTATCATTTCGATGCCTTCCTAGTGGACTTTCATAAAGCACTCAGCGGAGCAGGGTTAGACGGGGACCTCATCGATGCGGTCATCATCACTTTGGAGCCCCTACGAGACACCGTGCTGGGGAGAGATCCTGGTAGGCGTCTTGTCGTATTCCTCAAGATGCCTATGGTACGATCACAAGCTGATAGATAACAGCTCGATACCAACTTTTAAGGAACTTCCCCTCTCCTCACGCTAGTACATTAGAAAGCGCTCCTCGGTAGGTGAATCAGCCGTAGCGCAACAGATGAAGCAGAAGAACGGCAAGCCTGTTATAGAACGATTGGGAGGGGATATGAACCTCGAGACAATAGTGGAAGGGATGTAGCAACTCTCCTCGTCACGTCGACTTCCGTATCGATACCCTCGGCAACTATGGGAGATCCTCGTGTTTCTGCTGGCAGGTACGAGAAGGCTCAAGTGGACGACAGGCTGAAATTCTTCCTGGATAAGGGAAAGCAAAAAGTCCGGCAAATAAAGCAGAAGATGTATACCACTCCTTCACTTCCTCTCCGCGTCCTCCTCAGCGTCCATCTATCAGGTATCAGCTCATGTGCGGCGCCCTGGGAGGGCCGACCCTGTACGACTTGAATAAGCTCAAGCCCGCACACTACAATATGAATATCACCGACTATCACTTCGATGCGGTGAGGGCGTCGTGGACTCCTGCCGCACCAATGCTGGGAGCGTGCGTAGATTCTGGCCTGTTTCGCTGACACGTGCCAAGAGATGGACGTAGATGCGGATACAGTGGACGACGCCTGTCTGGTGAGTTCAGCCTCCCTTGGTAGCGTTGGACGGCCGTCTTCTCCCAGGTCCTCAATAGTGTCCGGAGCGATATCACCGCAGGCTGCACGGTTCGAATGGAGCTGGCCAGGAGACGGAGTCAAGTCGATGGTAGGTACCCGGTCCGTTGTAGTTCTGTAGGGTTGCGGTCTTCAGGCGACGATCAGCTGTTTGCTCGCCTCGGAGGTATGGAGGGGGTGGAAGACGTTGTGACGCGCCTTTACGAGTGCGTGGAGCGGGACAGGAGGATAAACAACTTCTTCACCGGAGCGAAGCTACAGGCTATCAAGCGTACGCAGAGTGACTTCATAATAAAGACCCTTGGCGGGGACCGACTGATTACAACGGCCGATCACTTGGAGGAGATCCATGCCGTCTTGGCCATAACCGACTTCCACTTGGACGTCTTCTTTCCAGCTCATGGCGAGGGCCCTCAGGGACTGCGGGCACGACGGTGACTCTGTCGATGAGGTCCGGTCGCTGTCTCTGCGCACCAGCGACACTGAGTTGTGCTCATCAGGTCCTCGTGCGGCTTGAAGGCCTCCGAAAACACATCCTAGCAGCACATTATGAGAAGAAAGGCTATAGTGTGAAGTGACCTTTGGAATACATGCAACCGTACCATCGACGGCCTTCGCCTCTTCATCATGTCCGGTGTTCTTCGACACATCTGGTCATTCATCGTCGTGTTGGTTAATTCATTACCTGGGGCCCGTAGTGGAGCCTTAGTCGAGATGGCGGACATCGTTGGTCTCATCACCAACGTTGAACGAGCGCATACTGACCTGCAGCAGCTGCGGACCAAGATGGCCAGTGTTACTGGTGAGTAGTACACCTCCTGTGGTGACTGTATGGCATGGGCGTTAGGCAAGCTGGAGGCTATCAAGCAGCAAGTCGGGCCGGCGGCAGGTGGTGGTGAAGACGGTACGACAACCATCAATGCATACTACGTGCAGAGTGAGCTGAGGAAGGCACGGGAGACGCTCGACAGGTTAGCGGGAGTATCAGCGGCCTGCTCATGCATGGGAAGCATACGGTTCATGCTGATTCGCCGATCGGGCTGATAGACTGAGATTGGTGTAACATAGTACCATGAAGTAGGTCTCTGGTCTCGTGTCGTAGTGGAGCTGGTTTGGATGAAGGCTCCACGTTCAGGGAAGCTCATCTTTTGATGTAGGTTCATGTCGATAGTACGAGAGCGAGCCGAGAAGCAAGACGCCACCAGCGCAGATGATGAGCTCCTCGAGGCCGAGGCAACCATGGAGGCACTGAGGAAGAAGTTGAAGGGCAACGACGACAAATCTAGGCCATTGTGGGCTCCTCGGGTCAACCTAGGATTCGTCATATTCTCTCTTATCGTGCTCAGGATCGAGCGTCTAGGCGGTGACACAGCGATAGAGACATGTGTGAAGCTGGCCTACGCTCAAGCCGTGAAGGACAGTCGAACGAAGTGAGCCTCAAACGACCGGGACTAGGGAGAGGGAAGGTCGTCGCCTTTTAGGGCGTATTTTGACAAGACCAAGAGGAAGATGGACTCGACTAAGAAGAAGATGCATCAGTACCTCGCGGGGGCGTTCGGTGAGCAAGCTGCTCGACCGTCGTGGATTGCAAGTTGGGGGTTGATTCAGGCGGCGCCTCAACATACGATAACGATGGGCTGAAAGCAATTCATTATCAGCTCAACATCACCGACTTCCACTTCGACGCGGTAGCCTTCGTACCGTGGCTGCTGCTGCTCCTGCACACTCCCTTTTTAGTTCGCGGAGATGTTCCACCGAACATTCATCGCTACTGGAGCTCATGCCAATGCTGTCAGAGTAAGGCTGGACGTCCAGCTGCAGGGCCCCTCACCGCCGGGCTCCTCAGGATGCGATGAGGGTCTTAGCGGCTACTCGGAAGGACATTACCACGGGATGCACTGTCCGGATGGAGCTTGCCAGGAGGAGCACTGAGAAGGGCCTTGATGCTCTCTACAAGCGGTAAGTTCATGGCTGCTGCTGCTCGCTCCAGCTACAGCTAGACCTGGTTCGCTCCCAAGCATTCAATGCGGTAGGAAATCTGCCGGTCTCTCGCTGCCATGTGGTGCCTGTCTGCGCTGCCTTTGTCGTCTCCCAAACCTAGGGTGTGTGCAGGCTCGGGGAAGCTGATGGAATCCGCGACTTTGTGGACCGCGTCTACGACCTACTCATCGGTGACAAGAGGATGGTATCTTATTTTGAGGGCAAGAATCTGGATGGGTGAGTCTCGGACGCGCAGCAGTCCCTGCCGTTCACTCTCCTATGCTTAACGCATCATGTTGACTGGGGCATGTCTGTCATCTTCGGGATCGGCATTGGTGTTTCAGGATAAAGAAGGCCCAGCTGGTCTACATAACTGCGCTTCTGGGCGGCCCTAAGGCGTGGCAGGGTAGTAGGCGTCAACCGTCCGCCCTTCCCCTTCATGACTGTGGAGGACGAGCTTGCTCTGATCAGGCAGAGACCTCGCTGAGATCCACAGTGGTCTAGGGATCGATGACTATGGCTTCGATTGCTTCACCATGAACTGCGAAAAGGCCCTAAATGCCATGGGAGTTGACGAAGATACTATCGACGAGGTCCTTCCTACACCCACCTCCTACGCTCATACCACAACACCCCCACCTCCTCTTTAGATAGTAGTCACCATGGAGCCTCTGCGTGATGAGGTCCTGAACAGGAGGCGTGGCTTGAGGGCCGAGACCAAGATGGTAGATGGGCAGTCAATTCTCGAGAGGATAGGCGGGGAGATGAACCTGGAGGCTGTTGTTGAGACCATGTATCTCTTATCCTCATGCTCCCCCATCCCCATGATAGCCTCTGACATAGGTTCTCCGGCTGCGTTGTCGACCCACGCGTGAAGTACTTCTTCACAAAAGACCCCTCCAAGTTGAGCGGCATACAGATCAAATTCGTGAGGCCGTCTCCGCTGTGGAGTCAGGCGTGTGAATCTTTCTGCCGGATTAGACTCAACTCCTCACCGGTCTCCTCGGTGGTCCCAAGACCTACGACTACGCCCGACTGAGGCCGGCTCACTACAACCTCAACATCACCGATTACCAATTCGATGCGGTTGTCGAGAATCTCCAAGTGAGGCTATTTTCACTCGCACAGCCGTTCAAGGAGCTTCCGACATCTGTCAGGCAGTATGCGGTATGATGGACTTGTCTGACGCTGTGGTAGCCGATATCTCTGAGGTCATATCCACCCTGCGATCCTACATTACTTGTGGTTGTACTGTGCGCTACGAGATCGCTAGGAAGAAGACTGAGGCTTCCGGTGAGCAGCTTCTAAGGATAGAGGCGGCTGCCTCTATGCGGTATCAATTGGCCAGGTACGGAGGGGCTCTTCAACCAGCTAGGGCGGGATGAGGGCATCACTAAGTTCATGGATGATCTATACGCTCTGGTCACACGAGATGATAGGATCAAGCACTTCTTTCCAAGGAGCCAAGCTGGATGCTGTCAAGGAAAGTCAATGTAGTACCCCAGGAGCATCGGACGATCAGCGGGAGGAGTGGTATGCAGCTGCCTCCTCTTCCTGTGAAGGTATCTTCTTCAAGGAGCTCTTCGGTTCCACAACGCACTACACTGGTCGTGATCTGCCGTCAATCCATTCGCTCATCCAAATATCCGACTTCCATTTCGACTCCTTCCTAGACTGTGCAAAGGTAGCTTTGGACAAGATGGGCATGGACCCGGATACAATCGACGATTGTGAGTATCATCATCACCATGCATTGCTCGGCCCTCCACGGGTCCCTTTCCTCTTCGCAGGCGTTGTCTTGATGGAGTCGGTCCGGAGGAAGCGTTGTTAACAAAGAGCTCATGCAGCATGACGTCAAGAAGGCTATGGAGTTAGCGAACAAGAAACCTTTGTAAACAGCGGTAGCAACCTTGCCTTGTCCATCGCAAGGCAGATACGACCGTCTTGGCGGCGAGTACACTATTACTAAGCTGATGGACTCAGCATACGATAAGGCGCTAGTAGATGACAGGCTGCGCTTCTTTTTCGAGAAGAACAAAGCGAAGGTAGCCAGTGTTAAGAAGAAGATGGCCCAATTCGTGTCCGCACTGACGGGAGGACCGACGGGATACGATGCTAGCGATCTCAAGTGGGTCTGCTCTACTGCAAACTCCCCATACCGATATTTCTCAGACCTGCTCACTATGCTATGAACATATCCAACTTCCACTTTGACACCATGCTCGGCCTCCTGGCCATCACCCTGCTGGAGGACCTCAAAGTTGACAAGGCCCTTGCACGAGAGTTCATGGCCTTGCTGCAGCCTGTCAGGGCTGATATCACTACTGGTTACACAGTCCGCTCTGAGATGGCCAGGAAGAGCGTCGAAAAAGGTAGTAATTGCTGCATCCATCCTTTCGGGTCGGTGTAGACAGAGTGTGCGTTGAGGGGATCCTGTCCAATCGAAGGACCGCATTATCGACGTAGGTCTTGACCACCTGTACGAGCGGATGGGTGGAAAAGAGGGCATCCTCAAGCTACTTGACAGTTTGTACGAATCATCCACGTTTGGCAGCATCTTTTCAAGCCATGATGACAGGTATCAATTAGTGGCGGGCGATGCCCGGATAAAGGACTTCTTCGGTGATGGCACCTTAGAGAAGATCCGAGAGGGCCAGACGCTCGTCTTAGTGGAGCTGCTCGGAGGTCCTAAGGTCTACAATGGTAAGAAGAGCGTTGCGAGAGGTGTGATGGAGAGAATTCTCACAGGTCGGGACCTGGCAGAGATTCATAAAAACCTCGACGTCACGGACTACCATTTCGACTGCTTCTGCAGCGACTTTCAGAAGGCTATGATGGGCCTCGGCATGGACGAGAATCTCATCGATGAGGTCCTCATCACGATCGAACCCCTACGATTAACGGTCCTTAGGACGAGATGGCAGTAAGTCAGTCTCGGAACGGTCCAAGGTGGCGATGGAATCATTTCAGACGAGGCCGCGCTCGCCGCACAGATGAAGGTGAAGGACGGCAAATCGGTCATCGAGCGGCTAGGTGGTGACATGAACTTGGAAGCCATCACTGAGTCTATGTAGGGCCGCAGGAGAGGGAATTGCAGGGCACTGGATGAGTAGGTTCGATAAGGCGATGACTGATGATAGGATACGCTTCTTCCTGGACAAAGGGAAGGCTAAGATCCGCGCGCTCAAACAGAAGATGTAGTGGCCTGTGTCATGCTTCATCGTCGAAGGTCCCATTGGAAGGTACCAACATCTGGCGGGGGCGTTTGGAGGTCCGAAGCACTACGACCCAGCAGGGATCAAGCCGGCTCACTATAACATGAACATCACAGATTATCATGTTGATGCAGTAGGGCGAGGATACAGTCGCTATATACACCTATCAGCCCTATACTCACAGATGCTGGATTGCTTCACGGAGAGCTGTCAAGAGATAGACATCGATCCTGATACCATCGATGATGCTGTCATGGTACAGCCCTGGTCACCCTAACCAGACCGTTTCGTACGGTCGCCCGTCAGGTGATGAACAGCGTTAGGAGCGACATTACAACTGGCTTCGCACTCCGGCGGGAGTTAGCCCAAAAACGAGATGGTCAGGATGGTGAGTTGCAGCTGCCGGTCCAACGCGAACTGGTGATGGTCTTGAGCAGGTGAGGACCAGCTCTTCTCGAGACTGGGTGGTCTCGAAGGGGTCGACGAATTCGTTACTCGACTTTACGAATGCGTTGAACGAGATAGGAGGCTCAACCAGTTCTTCACCGGCGCCAAGTTGAAAGCAATCAAGCAAGCACAAACGGACTTCATCATAAAAACCTTGGTTGGGCCGTCCGACTACAGCGGACGGTCACTCGAAGAGATCCATGCCGTGCTGGCCATCACTGACTACCACATCGACTGTTTCTTACAACTGGTGGCCCGGGCATTGCGAGACTGCGGCCATGATCAGGAGACCGTGGATGAGGTGAGTTCGAGTATTGTTTTTCTGATTATTATATAATTAAACTATCGAGACCAATGCATGTGAGTTGTGGCAGGTAATAGTAAAACTCGGGAATCTCCGAGCTAGCATACTGAAGAGTTACTACGCAAAGATGGGCTATACAGCTAAGTGACTGTATGGACATTTTACTAATGAAGTTATCATTCTGTGCATACATAATGTTGTCTGTTGTGGAGATATAAGCTCGCTGCGTTAATAGTGCTGCACGTTATCACGTTGGGTGGGAGGCACTGATCAGTGCCCCTGACAATGATTATGACGGCGACAATCAAGATGGGAGTGTAACTGGTAGCCATAAGATGGTCATGCAAGACATGTGATTGTTTACCTCCGAACTCCACCGGATGCGCTCTGCGCTGGCAGGGATGCACTTGCCTCTTCATTCGAGACTGCACCATTATATGATTCAGAATAGACTTATGTTCAAACCGATGTAACTTCTACTGGCTTCGAGTACCCGGAACTGAACAACTTCCTCACTCATTGAGAAACACCCATAAAAAATCTTTGCATTCAGAAGTTCACAGTGTTTCTGATCGCATCGGCAACACGATGCTTGTTGGGCACATAGAATTCTTCCCATGCCAGAGGGAAAGGAGTGTCAAAGCCCGTCACGCGGCTGACAGGAGCCAGAAGCGAGAGGAAGCAGTCGGCCTGTACCTTCGCTGCTAGCTCAGCACCTGTGGTGGATACAAGAAAAAAGCTACACGATGGGTCATCCTCTCGGAAGGAACGAGTCAGTCCGAAGATATAAACCCTCACCGAATCCGTTGGTCATCGGCGCCTCGTGAGCAATGATGCATCTTCCGGTCTTCTTGACCGATTTAACCACAGCCTCGCGATCCCAAGGGAGGATAGTCTGCAGATCCACCACCTGCAAACGAGGAGTAGGGGGCCTCGATCATGGTAAATTATAGTACTTCAGTCGATATGCCCTCTTTGGTGACCATGTCGGCGGCATCCATGCACTTGTGAACTTGATTACCCCAAGCGATAATTGTTACATCCGACCCTGCACGTCAGCATTCGCTCTCCGATCATAAGATTAGGCTCAATTACCCTCTCTAACGATGTCAGCTTCTCCGAGTGGGATCTCGAAGTCCCCGACTGGCACCTCGTCGCTGCTAGCCCTGTAGAGAGCTTTGGGCTCGAAGAAGATGCATGGGTTTCTGTCTCTTATACACGCTAGAAGAAGACCCTTCGCTTGCAGCGCCGAGCGTGGCATGGCAATCTGGAATCCGCCCAACTCACAAGCGCTCCGCAAGTGACGAATCGCACCTTTATCCCAGGGCAGTGAGCGAAGAACGCTTCGACGCTTTGACTATGGTAGAGCCCTCCGTGCCCGACCGCGCCGCAAGGAGCACGGAACGTGACACCCCCGACGTGGTATGCACCAGATGAGCGATAGCGATACCTTCAGCTAGCACTGTAGCATGCAGCATGGGAATGAGTTTACTTTGCGCCTTCATTAACGATTTGGTCGAATGCCGGGAAGATGTAGTCGGCGAATTGCATCTCAGCAATGACATCATGCTGTCCAGTAGCAGCCATCCCGAAGGCGAATCCTGCGATACCCTACAGATGCCAACGCGATGGAGAAGCCCCGGCATTAGGTATCGCTGCCATCCCACCTGCTCCGTGAGTGGAGAATTAAAAACTCGACTGGGGCCGAATCGCTCTCTCATGTTAACCGAACAACGGAAGACTCCTCCGAAAGCGACGTCCTCGCCTGCAAACCGTGGCTCATAATGTATGCGTAGTAATGAGTAAAGTGCGCTACCGAACATCACGGTTTTCGGATTCTCCTCCATGGCCACCGTCATTGCAGAGTTGATAGCCATAAACATGTTCATGTTTTCAGAGGGCACCTTGGAGGCTTTGGCTGCATACCCAGCACGGCTCGGGAAGCTTATAGTACGCGAATTGCTAGCGAGACACCTCCGTGTCAGGGCTAGGGCCATATAAATGACAACAAAAGAGAACCTAGATCGTCAGAGATCAAGCTTCTCTAGAGTGGCCGAGCATCATTGGGACAGAAGAATTCTCAGAAGCGGCCAATGCACGGTTGAAATTCAAGTCATCATCAAGATTGGGAAACGAGTCAACAAGCACATATCTAAAAACACGGTACTGTCTATCACTGGTTCTTCCATTGCGCCTGGCGCTTCTCGGCAAACGCGGTCATGCCCTCCTTGCGGTCCTCAAGAGCCCAGGTGGAATGGAAGGTATTTCGTTCGAACCTGAATAACGGGACGATGATTGCTAATAGTTAGACGATGTACTGATGATCCCAGTGGACGACCAGTGGGATCTGACTTAGATCTTACTGGCCGTCCAAGAGCCAGTAGTTTTTCCGACGTGCAGAGCATTCCGCGGAAACCTATCCGTATCGAGAATCGAATCCGATGCTCCCAGCCTAGTCAGCTCCGAGAGAATCCGGGCCGGGTTCTAGCCTCCCAGGTTCCCTCCCCCGAACTCGAAGAATACAGCAAAAAATAGTGGAAAATAAAAAATAGTGAAAATAGTGATCCACGGATTCAATCTTGCATCAGTTCTAGAACTTCCGGCGGAAGCAGTCTGGGCGAACCATGCAATGGCTGGCCCCAATGATCCGGGCTTCACCGCGAAACTCTGATAAAAGATGTAAGTTACATCACGTATGTCATGAGAATTTCTACATGTCAAGTGTGTACTCGGCAGTTCACAGCTTCACGAGAACGGTGTCTTCTACACACTGAGTTTGGAAACGAAGAAGTTGATGTTCGAGTGCCTCCGACCAATGAAGAGACGTCCGAACGCCGTGTGAAACGCCTCAGCCGCGTTGTTGGTGCTATGCCGCTCAAACCAATCATGAATATAAAACTTGTCTAATAACTCTAGTCCTTCCCGGGTTGTTCCGATGCCCATCTCATGCATCCCGACATGGCACCTTTCCCTCAAGTCTAACCCCAACACATACTGGTGATCCAAGCACGGTCAAGGCCACAGTTTCCAATACACCCGCAGAGCTAAGGGTGCAAATTTGATGGCACCATGATGGCGATTCCCAATGCTCGAACCAATCGAAATCACCGGAGAGCGCACCTTGGTACAAGGCGGCCTTCTGACAAAGCGCCCTCCGCTGATTCCTTGTCAATGGCCTTGTCAAGGCCCTTGCAGCAACCTATTCAAGCAAGCTATCCCGCAAGCAGCGCTCTCTCATCCACCTTCTCGTAAGGGGACCAAGCGTTACGGGAAGTAGCAGCGTCGTAGTCATAAGCACAGGGGCTCTGTCCGGAAAGCTAGTCTCGCATGACCGAGGCTCACCCGATGGGTGGTGGCTGACAAATGCTCCTGAACTCCAATGTTGAGATGGAAGCCAGCGCATGACCAAGGCTCACTCCACTGGATTGGTTTCGTGACTTTGGGCCATGTGGAGCCGAAAATCTCTGCGTTGCCCAACACTGTCCACCATCAACGGACTAGAATACACCTAAGCCTCCCCTGAGCCCCAGTTCCCTAGTAGAACGCACGAATCCGACTAACCTTAGTCCTTCGCTGAGCGTTGTCTCATACGAGCGGTTAACCGCCTCCTTTGCCATCGCAACAGCGGGAGCTGAGAGCGAGGCTATCTTCTGGGCCATCTCGAGAGATTTGGGAACAAGTTCCTGCGGTGTGAAGACCTGAAACTCGATAAATGTAGGAAGACCTCGGTGAACGCTGCTGCCAAGAGTGAAAGGCTTTCCCACATACGTGAGAAACAAGGCCTCTCCTGAGAGCCTCTTCCGCCGGCATGTGCCTGCCTGTCAAGCAGAGCTCCATGGCTAAGCTCTTCCCTACCACACGGGTCAAACGCTGACTACCGCCCGCGCCCGGTATGGTACCCAGGAGGACCTACAAGCGTAGAAATTAATTCACAGATTGGAGCGCAGAACACCTACCTCCGGCTGCCCGAACACCGCCTTCTCGCTGGCGAGCGCAATGTCACACATCATAGCCAGCTCACAGCCGCCACCCAACGCATAGCCGTTCACGGCGGCGATGACGGGCTTCTTGACGTCAGACAGGTCTTGCCAGAAGGCAAGCATATTCTCCTTATAAACCTCAGCCATAGTTTGTCGACTATTCATCTCCTTGATGTCGGCACCAGCCGCGAAGGCCTTCTCGCCGGCTCCAGTGATGACGATGGCACGGACGGCATCGTCTTTGTCGAGGGCATTGGTTGCAGAGCTGAGCTCTTTCATCAGCTCATCGCATAAGGCGTTGAGGGACTTGGGACGATTCAACCTGATTGAAGAGGCTGACTCAGTCGGGAGATGTCACTGGCACGAGGTAGTACGTCACTAAGGCGGTCCCTTTGTCAGCATCAACGTCGACCAAGATGTTCTTGTATCCCGAGTAGGAAGCGAAGCCTCGATGGAAAGCTCCAAGGGTGCTCACCCTTGGCATGAAACTTTTGGCAGCTGTAGCGAATGATAACATTCAGGGAGTGAAAAAATACACTATCAACAGCACCGATGGCCCACCACCACTGACTCTCCCTTGGCAAATCCAGCTTGAGTCCCGCTTGGGTAACACAATAATTGTCCCGTCTTCGAAAACTGTGACAAGCAGAACATGTTACATGCGTACAACGGCTACTGATAATGAGTATCATCATTGCAAATTCTGGAGGCCTCACTGTCCGGGTCTTCGCAGCCTGGACTCGAGCCTACCTCCTTGAAGTTGCAGCAGCAGTCGTGGTAACCTATCCATGGTGCTCGCCACTCAAGGAACACTACGGCGCATTGTTCAGGGAAGACATACTGCGCTGGCGATATGACCAGAGTCTCGGTCTCGCTCACTGATGTCGAGAACTCGAAATCGTCTATGCAGGGACGTAGGCTCCCTTGGCACCAGCAGACCAGATAGTTGCCAGCAGGTACTTTGGCAGCGTCTACAATGCCGAAGTCAAATGCTAAGCACTGCGGCGAATGATCAGGAGCTCTGCAACCGTCGCTCCGCCCGGATGAGCCAATACCTTCTAGCGCCCCCGGGCTGACTGTGCAGGGGTCGACACCGCTGGGGACGGGGTCCGTCGGGAGGTGCTTTATCATGAGTTTGTCTCCGGGATCTAGCGGCCTGCTGTCAGCTGCCATATACACGACACACTTCGAATGCTGCTCACATCGGAGAGGTCTCGCAGGGTCGGAGGCGAAACGTGTGAGCGTGAGGATACCCCCCGGGGTTTTGTAGTCATCAGCACTGTCGCTACAGCCATCACCAGCTCGACACCAGCAGAGCATGATGGTGATTCCTGTTCGAGAAGTGTCCAGAACAGGGAAGTCCCTCCATACGCCGTCGCCATGCAAGAACTCAGTTCGATATTCCGAACCGCCTGGAGTCCGAGTTGTCATGATCGCCGGATCGGCAGGAGGCCAGAAGCCGATGCTTGATAACGAGGGGGTGCACTCTACGGCGCCAGCGAACGCTGAGAGCCGGATGCGATCACTTTGGCTGAGACCGTGGCCCACGTAGTTGGAGATGACACAAGTATAGCCCCAGCGACATACATGGTAGTTTCTGATCGTGATCGGGACCAGAAACTACTAGCAGGCCGGCAAGGCCGCTCGACCACAGAGCGTCTTGGAGGGCACAGCACGACGAGGCGCACCAGCAGACCTTGTACTCCCCCAAGCATCGATATGCTTACGTCACGCCATTCCAGAATCGTGAGGTTGGATGCAGTTTGAGTAGTAGAATTCGGAGCCGATACAACGGGAACGGCGTCGGGGACATAGACGGCGTTGTGATGGTATCTAGAGCCCGGCGCGCCGCAATAGGGCACCTGACTGATCCTTATAGAGGACGTGTGGTCGAGGCCTACTCCCGCAACGTAAACCGAGGAGGGTCGTTGAGGTGCCATATTCCGGAGATATTCCCCACCCATGCCTGGGCCCCGATTTCCACCACATGTGCCTTGGCTCACCATCGGCGGATGGTACCTCCTGCAGGTACAGGCCACGTAGATCGAAGGCCGCAACGGAAAGGTCCCAGCTGGTGGTGAATAGCCACGGACTGATGGCGCCTTCAGGCTGACCTTGTCCCCATGCTACAGCTCCTCGAGATGAAGCCCCACTTACCTCTCGGCCAGTCCGCGAGTTGGCGTCTACTTCACTGTCCCCGCTAGATGACAGGAGGGGCTCTCGGATGACCCGCACCGGCTGAGGGCGTTGGCGCAGAAGCTCCAGTCGGATGGAGCTGATCATAACTCGCTCCTCCGCGTTCGACTGAGCCACCTGGAACCTCAGCGTATCGCTCGGACGTGATAGGAAGGAGGTCTCAGGGATGACGACTGGCGCGCCGCCGTCATGGCCGTGAGGAATCTTACCGCCCGGCACGCTGCATCCACCGTAAAGCACGCGGGCAGGCGTGCCAAACGCGGAGTATCCGCCACCATAGGCGGTTCCTGTGAAGTGCCCAGACCTCGAAGGCCTGCCCCTCGAGCCCGTCATCACTGCCGCCAGTAGTGGCCTGCAGCTGCAGTGCTGTAACGTCATCGCAATGGCGTAGGTCACAGACGGTGACAAGCCGGTCCAGCCCAGTAGCGCCAGGCCTTGGGAGGGCATTGACAACATTGCAGGTTTGGTGGCCTGACAAGCCTAAGGAGGCACAGAGGTTCAAGCACTGCCCTAGGGTCGTCATACTATGGGCACCTATACCACTCCCACCGTCGAGTGAAATACAGTCCGACCGAACCGCGGTGGCAAAGGCTCTTACCAAGGACCACTCGCCACCGGGAGAGGCGGCCCAGTCGGTGATTGGCAACTGGCCGCTCGTGCAGTCATCGGCCGGGATGGCACCGATACTCGATACAGTGTAGGAACCTCGAACCCCTACGAACTCCCAAGGCAGTGTTACCTCTAGCGCCACCGTTGGTGCGACAGATGGGGACACGCAAGTGAGGTCGCTTATGTTCTCTAGTCTACGACGATTAGCATCAGGGAGAGGCCAGCAGGGGTAGAATGTAGCACTGCCAGCGGCAGAGTCAACCTCAACGAAGGGAGCGTTCCCAGTGGGGCCTGCCTCCACTACGTACCAAGAGAAAAGGAACCTTCGCTGAGCAGCCGTGTCCCGTCAAGGACGTCCCAGAAGGCCGGATGGAGGTGCGACGAGAGGGTCTCATTAGTGTCGTAGATGAAGACAGAATCCATGGTACGCACAGCCAGCCATTCTGAACCGCCAGGGGATATGCCCATGGCAACGGGAAGTGCTTCGTGACCTTGTCGGCCGCTGGGGAGGGACCAGACGTTAGAGATGACAGGGCTGAGGGAATGGTCCAAGCGCAAGACTGATACTGTACCACTGGTGCAGGCTGCGAAGACGTAGCTGTCTCCAGAGCCAAAGGACGCACACTGTAGATCAGCCACACCGCCGTAGCCACACAAGTCGTCAATAGCAGCTGAGGGCTCACTAAGGTCCGAGAGAGACCACCAAGACACGCTGCCAGCTAGGGTGCCGACCACCATGAAGGCTCCATCAGCGCACCATCTCAGAACGGAAACCGGCTCACCAATTTGAGCCACGCCGACGACGGGCGACAGCACCGGGCTTAGCCGGAAGATGAATACTCTACCGAGATCATTGCCAACCGCTACGATATCAGTAGTATTCGATGAGAAGGCAATGGTGTTGAAGGAACTGGGCTCGTTATCGACTCGGAGAACTGAATACTCCGACGCTGTAGCATTAGTGATGTTCCACACGCTGGCACGCCCGTGGGCGCTCGAGACTGCCATGAGGTCCCCACGGGAAGCGATCCCTGTGATCGGAGCTCCACCGAGGGTGGCTCTACTACTCCACACCTCAGTGCCGCTGGCACCATCCCAGAACCTGACGTACCCGTCGCTGTGGCCTCCAATGACGATACCGTCAGGTCGAGCGGCGAGAGCATTTACATGGGCCCTACCAAGGAACCTCTTGGCCGGTGGAACGAGGCCATCGGCGACTGCGAAGGTGTCGTACTGTATGATGGTGACAGGTAGGCTACTGCTAGGGGCAAGAGTATAGGTCTGTCCAGAGTCGTTCGAGAAGCACGCCTTACCAGTGCCTGGATTACGTGCACTGACGCTGCAGAGGATCTTGAATACACCGGTAGAGTTGTGGTATCCACCAGGGACCTCAGGGGAGCATTTGCCCGGCCGAGAGAGGAACCTGCTAGTGTCGTCAGTGGACGCGTCATGGCAAGTATCCCCGGACCGAATCAGGACAACTGCGCCGATGGAGTCTAGGTAGCGACCCGCCACATGAAGGGTGAAGGGAGAGAACTGTACAATACAGCCGGAAGCCTCACCGGCATCGGCCTCGATCCAGGTTCGGAAAATCTCCGGGCCCACAGCCCCTGCTCCACAGAAAAGTAAGAAGAGCTTCAGTAAGGGGCGTAGCATGGTAGATAGTCACGCTATCGCCATGAGGAAGATAAACTAGGACAGGCAGGATGAAGAGCGGAAAATGTGGTATGATTGACATCTTCACTGAGGCTCGACGCGCGCAAGTCGCAGATACGTTGGGAAGAAAGGCAACAGTAGCAGGGTGTGTACAATGAACTGTTTAGGAACTGTGATAGAGTTGGTTACGCCGCACCCTGGAGAGGAGGGAGGAAGCAGGGTCCAACTCAGCATGGGGCCTCACTGGCCTACGCTCTCTGCACTTGTACCTGACAGTGGACGTGTGGCTTGCACTAGTCGGGACGACCGAAGGCATTACTTGGCAATAAGCTGGTCGTAAGAGGCACTACCATCGGCCTTACTAGCAGTAGGCTGAGGTGTAGTCTGCTTAGAGGACTCTTCTGAAAGACCGTCAAAGTAATAGAGAGAACAGAAGGGAAGACGGAGTAGTACCAGCTGCCATGGCCTTCTTGACCTGCGCCTTCAACTCTGCCTTACGACGCTGAGCCTCCTCTCGCTCCTGCTTCTTCTTCTCTTCATCAGCAGCGCTTGCAGCAGCAGCGGCAGCCTAACAGGCCCCAGGTCGAACACAACCTCAACGCCTGCCCACTCTACTACCTGTTTCTTAGCCTTCTCCTCGGCCTCCTGCTGAGCCTTCTTCTTTCGCTCCAACTCCATCATCTGGGCCGGGGTTAAACCCTCGTCTCTAACACGCTCCTTCTCCTCCTCAGCCTTCTTCTGTTCGCGCTGAGAAGACTACCATAACCCGACCAAATCATCATCCTAATCACTACCATTTTCCGCAAGTGAGCAGGTACGTAGACCTTGGGTTTGGCCTCTTCCTCGGCCTTCTTAGCAGCAACCCTACAACAGATTAATCATCGACAGTCGGTGCTGAGGATAGTACCTCTCGGCCTCCTCTTTCTCATGCTCCTTCTCCTGTTCTTCGACCTCAGCAGCTACATCAGCGGCCGTCTTACCCCAACCCTTCTTAGCTGTACCCGGAAGAGCATTAACACACAGCAAGGAAGCTGCCCAGTACATTACTCTCAGTGGACTCGGCAGGCTCAGCCTGTTCGACTGGCTTGGCCTCTTCCTTCTCCCCCTCCTCGTTCGCTGTGAGATCAGTCTTAACAATCTTAGTCTCAGTCTTGACCAAGGGCTCAGCACCACTTACTATTGCCGTAAAATTGTCCTACAATAATATATACAGAATGGCGTTCATGCTTTGCCTTCATTTTGTACCTCAAGACCGTGCTCTTCGGTGGTCTCTTCATGTGTCTCCTCAACCTTCGCCTCCTCCTTCATCTTGGCCGTCATGTTCAACGACTTTACCTTCTTCTTCTTCTTGGCGAAGAGAGCTCCTAATCCAGCGGTGGCGGACATCTTGGGGTACTGTGAAAGAACTTAGCCCATACACCATCCTCTTGCCGAACTCTCGAACCAGCATCCAAGATTCCACTTGAGCGATCATGATGACTTCGTGATCATCAAGATGGGTTATAGTTCGGTGTAATCCTGGGACGTCAAGCACCTCGCAACGCGGATTTTGACATCGCGCACGCCATTGTAATCGATTTGAGTGAGTCGTGCGCACCAACCGGAATTCTGGAACTAAGAGGGTTGCTGAATGGCTGTGAGCGTGTTGAGCCACTAGGAAGAGCGATTAGGGCTTCCTATTGACTTCGGATTTGTGACGCTTTCCGAACTGCACTCACATATCGTGCCGTATGATCAGCCGTCTCTGCGTCGCCCCCAAAATACGAGGCTAGGCGGCGAGGTGTCGGAATGCCGAGAGACTTGTACTTAGCGCTTCATTTGCATGTCTGATTACGTCGCTGAGTATATACAGCGAACCTGGAGGAAGGTCAGACGACGGGAGCGGGCTGATTCGGCACTTGCTCCTTACCGACATGCTGAAGTTGGTAATGGAAAAGCAGCGGGCACATGTCTATTCTTTTGGCCCTACTCTGTTGGTCTCAGGTATACCCAACCATGAGTACCATGACAATCGGGTATCGTCTCGTCGGTATAATTGGATATCCTTTCTCCCGCTGTCTTTACTATTTCAATTCCGTAAATTCTCTAATCTGTTCTTCCTCTCGAGCGCTGTGGTGATGCTCATCCCCAACGTGTCCTCTCTAAGCCCAGTGTCCGCCCTATTCCCTCTGGCATTCGTATTGGTCGTCTCGGAAATACGAGAATTCGTTGAGGAATACCAATCCTATAATCGAGATAAGGAGACCAACTCGACTAAGACCCACAAGATCGCCGAGGATGGTACGGTGGTAGCCGTCCCCTGGTCGGACCTCCGAGTTGGGGATGTTGTGCTGGTCATGGATCAAGAGCCAATCCCTGCGGATTTGGTATTATTGCTCTCTTCACACGCTGAGAACGCCAAGACTGGGTCGGTGGCGTACATGGAAACGAGCAACCTGGATGGGGAGACTAACTTGAAGACGAGAGAGGCTCCGAAGTTGGTTGGGAAGATGGTGATAGCAGGCTCGGAGTTCACCAGAAAACGGTCAAAGACATCAGGTAGAAACGGGCGACTTGTTCTTTACAAGCTCTAAGCCTGCTAGGTTGTTGTGCAGTTACAACCGAACCTGACTCGAACACCGCTGGGACTCAGCAAGATGGAGCTGGGGAGAGAATGGTACTAAAGAATAATTCCCTCCCTGACCTCTTTTGCAGCCGCCATGATGCTCTTGACAGGCCATCAAGCGGTTCGCTACTGGTTACAACGCCGAGGACACCCTGGGGCGGTTGGTATCATCAATGACGATGGACTTCGAGGCACCTCATCCGGATATGTACAAGTAAGACGTTGTTGTCATGGGTGAGAAGGCTTGGGATTCAACCCACTTCATGGGTCCCAGGTTCAAGGGTACTGTTGCACCACTCAGTAATACAGAAGATGAGGGATTTGCCGAAGGCTTGTCGATCAACAACATGTATGAGTCGTGTATGTTGCGGTATGGCCAGCACGTAGTGTTGTCGTGCCAGGCTCCTTCGTGGTTGTAAACTGCGTAATACCCCCTGGGCGGTTGGCGTTGTGACCTATGCTGGATATGACAGCAAGGCTGAGATGAATAGCAGAGGTAGTTGGTGACTTGATCTCGGGGTTGGTATTTTCATCTTGTCATCAGCCGCTGGCCTGCATCCATCCAAGCACTCAACGGTGGAGAATCAGCAGAACGCCTATGTTACATGGCTGGTCATCCTCTTGGTCATTCTCTGTGCTATCGTCACCATCGTCTTCAGCACGGAGCCTTCACCGGAAGATGAAGACTACCCCTGGTAGTACATCGTACCAGGCTGTGTGGAGAGTATCTTGAGGTTGACTCAGGTACTTGGTGGGTCTGAGTTATCAGAACCCTATCATCAACTTTCTTGCGTTCTTCGTTTTGTTGAATACTTTGATACCGATGTCACTGTGGGTTACGCTGGAGATCCTGAAACTAGCTCAATCCTTCCTCATCGAGTGGGACAATCAGTTCTACGATCAAGAACGGTGAGTCGCAGAGGCCCCGTGGTTCGATTCCCGGCAGCGGCATTTGTTCTCAGAGATCTCCACGCTCGATGTAATGCTAAAAACATGCATGAAGAGTTGGGTATGGTAACGCACGTGTTCTCCGATAAGACCGGTACGCTCACCTGCAACAAGATGGAATTTAAGGGCGCAGCGGTCGGAGGCAAAACGTACTCTCTCGATTTCAACCCGCCGGCGCCTGACGCTGTCCCCGAGGGGAAGAAGTGCAATGCCGTATTCTCTGGCGTTCTCCCCACTGACCAGCGTCTCATCGGTCTTATGCAACAAGCCTTGCAGAAGGAGGGAGTGGATTCCCAGATCGGACAATTCCTCATGTGTTTGGCCTTGAATCACTCTTGTGAGCATGTTGCTGGCGGGCGAATAAATCCCCAGCATATGGCGGAAGAACCGGCGAAGATCCTCAGCGGCTGCATACAACTTTTCAACAGGAAAAAGAGGCGACAGCGCGTGGGTGATGATGAAGATTCCGGTCGGCTGGGTCGGGACACGCTCGGCGGTGGAATGGAGCAGCAGGAAGAGCCGGAAAATTATCAGGGTACATCTCCTGATGAGAGTGCCCTGGTGGGAGCCGCTGCTGATTTTGGTCTGCGCTTTGTTGACCGAACGCCGGAGGTTGAAATAGTGAAACTGCCGGATGGCACTGAGAAGACTTGGAGACTTCTACACGTGGTGGAGTTCACTAGCGAGCGGAGGATGATGACAGTCGTTGTTACTGACAATGACACAGCTGGTAAGAACGATGATATCAGCGTTCTGTGAGTTGTTGGAGTTTTGGTATTAGATACTGATGATAAGCCTGTGTACATTTATACTAAAGGAGCTGACAGCTCTGTTTTACCCAAGTGTGTGAACAATACAGCAGAGGAGAGCAAGGTCAGGGCGCATACTAAAAGGATGGTCGGAAGGTTCGCTGAGACAGGATTCCGTAAGTAGCTAAGTCAAAGGGAGTAGGGTGGTCACCCTTTCGGTGGGAATTAGGAATCCTTGGTGTACGCAAGCAATGTTCGTACCTCTCGGCATTTGACTGCTTGCTTTGGTGATGTCAAGCTCAGTTGGTATCAGGTACTCTATGCGTTGCATATCGTATGATACCCCTATCAGCATGGAAGGCCATCCAGAGTGAGATCGATGCGGCCCAGGCTAAGGTGGCTGAGAGGGAGCATCTCGTCAGCGAGATCGATGCCAAGGAAGTGGAGGTTGACTTCACCTTGCTAGGGTGTACAGCAGTGGAGGACAAACTTCAAGTAGGTCTTCGTCTATTCTACCACTGCCGCCTTCTCGTTGCTGCTGCGATCGTTGTCATCAGGACGGGGTTCCGGAGACTATCGCCTCTCTGCGGAATGCCAATATAACTGTGTGTATGATCACTGGTGACAAGAGAGAGACTGCAATCAACATTGCTAGGAGTTGTCGGCTTGTCACCAGTAAACAGAATGTGTAAGTCGGTTGATGGGGGGGGTTGAAGCAAGTGATTAGGTGAAGTTTAGGTACACTATGATGAGCCAAAACAACATGTTCGGTGGTGGTAACTTCGTGCCAATCAGGAGCTTGCAGCAGCTTCTAGGTGAGACGGAGCGATGCTTTCTTTGATATCTTGTACTGCACAGTAGCTGGTCGTAGAAAAGGGATTCTCCCCTCACCCTGCCGGATCTCTTTGGGGTAGTGCACTGAGACTTTCTAGCAATTCTAGGGGCCTCGGACTGAGTCCAGCATCCAAGAGCCGCTGCTCTAGTGGGATATGCTGTTGCCACGCCTTCCACTGTTCTCTTGATGTATCGTCATGCGTTTTGCCCTCAGAGGCCAAAGAGCCGGCATTGGGAGTGGACACACCACTGGAGCCGGGCTCATTAGACGACCAGCAGGACGTCGATGATGATACAGACATGCTGCTAGGGCCCAACCCCCTAGCAATATGGGAGCTTACGGGGGAGGGTCAGGACATAGAAGACAAGATTCGCAACGAAAAACAGGTGGACAAAGCGGGGTCGTGTTTCCGGGGCTTCCTGTCCTGCTTTTGCTTTTGAACGGCTTCCGAGGTTGAGGTGGTTGCTGGATCCTTTTTCTCGGCCGTGCTCCAACTTTGCAGATGGCCATTTTCCCTTTTTTTCATCAGGCCAAGAGGCTCGTGTCGCGAACGGCTTCGAACGCGTCCCGACTCCCTGCGTCCCCGATGCGGGTTGCGTCAGCGCGCAGCGGATATAGCACTCCGGATGGGAACCCAACAGCAACTACTGAGAAATTCTCGCTAGTTATTGATGGTGCAAGTCTAGCCACTATTCTTGTGAACCCGACTAGCAGGAAGAAGCTGTTGGAAGTGCTCACCTACGGTCAATGCGAATCCGCGGTGTTCTGCCGAGTGAATCCCAAGCAGAAGGGAGAGATAGTTCATTTGGTTAAGGACAGTCTCGATAAGCGAGGCAGAGTGTTGGCGATTGGTGATGGTGCTAATGATATCAATATGATACATCAAGCCCACGTGGGTGTTGGTATATTCGGTCAGGAGGGGTATCAGGCGGCGGGCACAGCAGATTACGCTATCAGTAGATTCGGTGACCTCTATCGTCTTATGTTCTTCCATGGTCGGATAAACTACGAGCGAAATACACATTTTATCAACTTCTTCATCTACAAGAATTTTGTATACACTCTGTGCCAGTTCTGGTTCGGAATTGTTTCCTTCTGGACCGGTCAGACCGTCTTTGAGAGTTGGTACGTCCTTACCTATAATTCTGTTTTCTGTCTGGCACCCCTCTTCATCGCGGCCCTCTTCGATAAGGATATTGATCCAGACTTGGATGCCCCAGCGCCCAAGGGGTGTGGTCGAATGCCTCATCCACCAGGCGTTACGGTCGGGGTGTGGTATGAGCAGATCGTACCTAAGCTTTATCATAGAACCAACCAGAACTACAACTTTGGCTCGAACATTCTCCTCAAGTGGATAGTGATCGGGACCATTCAGTCCTTGGTTGCCTTCTACGCCGTATGGGGTTATTGGGGTTACACGGGCACACCTCTGATGAGTAACGGTCAGGTAGCCTCCTACTGGATGATGTCAATTCTCCTCTACTCATTCATAATGGTGATGGTAACGACCCTCATATTCTACTATACTAGTAGAATGGACGAAGCTCTTCATCTTCTGTAATACTATCCTGAACATAGTCATTTACGTTGCCTTCGTGTACATCTATGATCTATGGTTCGGCAGTGATGTCTATCGCCAAGCTGTGGCTACCACTGGTAACATCACCTTCTGGCTCATCCTCCTTCTCATCACCTCTGCCTGTGTACTGCCAATAGTGGGTGCTGCTAAGCTTCGGCAGTTGACTGATCATGCGTACTTCTCTGACCAGCTGCAGGAGAGAAGGGCTTCTTATAAACGGAAGACCCGCAGGGAGGACAGGAATCGGCGACGACGAGGAGGGCATCGTCACTCGACGGTGGGTGAGCCCGACGATGACCATTACGTGAACAGAGTAGATGCTGTAGTTTGAGTAGTAGTAGTATTACGCTAGTTTGATCGTCCTCCCATCCTGTCATTGAGGGCCCTAGACGTTTAACTTTTTGTTGTTATGCTCTCGTCGTCTGTCTTCGTGGTCACTACCACCACCACAATGTGGAGGAGCTTCTCTGAACACTTGGTAATCTAGTAGCCGGTACTCCCTCCCCACATTGGTGATCGTATATATAGTTGATGCCTTTGGAGCAGGCCATGGCTCTTATAGGTGATTATGATGATAATGACGATGATTGCGATATTGTTGGTAAATCTCTCAGTCTGTAGTAGTTCATCCTGGAGTATTTGTTCCTACTTGTCGGTCATCTGAATGCAGCTTAGTATTGCGTTCATTCTGACGCTCGCCGTACTGTCTGTTTCAGTAGTAGTCATTCTGCCTAGACCCCCTCAATGCCTTCATGGCGAGCCTCCATATCCAAGGTTATGGCGATTCATCCCGCAACTTCGCCATCTTGTTGTTGGTAATACTACTAGTACGGACTAAGCATCCCGCCTTATGTCGTTGCTCCAGGTGAAAGCTCCCACCTGTACAGCAGTAATAGCGTATCAACACGGGAGTACACCTGGGCCACCTTCCTCCCGTTATCGATAATCTTCCAATTCCGGCGTCTGTCCAACTGCTACTTCCTCCTGGCCGCCGTCCTCGCCAATCTGCCCGACGTCGGTTCCCTCAATCCCCTTCGCTTCGGTCGCTCCGTTGATATTCGTGCTCATCGTCTCGGTCGGCCGAGAGTTCATCGAGGAATATCAGGCCTACTTGCGTGACAGGGAGATCAATCGTACCCTTGCCCTTGTCGTGCATCGAGATGGGCATCTAGTAAGGAGGCAATGGTCTGATATCCACCCTGGTGATATCGTCATTGTCAAAGAGCGTGAACATTTCCCTGCGGATTTGGTATTATTGCTCTCTTCGCACGCTGAGAACGCCAAGACTGGGTCGGTGGCGTACATGGAAACGAGCAACCTGGACGGGGAGACTAACTTGAAGACGAGAGAGGCTCCTAAGTTGGTTGGAACGGTGCTAGCGACCAACCCCTCGGCAGAGGGACGCAGGCCGGGCAGCGTCCAACTAGGTAGACTCGTTGCTTCTCTTGTCTTGTGAAGGTGTATCGCGCAGATATCGGTGGGCCTAGCAGCGAGGACGGACAGGCATCGCCGAAGGTTGTCGTTGAGGAGATCGCGGATACGCCTGTAGGCACTCTTCCGCTCGCTTGCTTCGGAGAATGTCTTCTCAGCTGATTGGAGATTCTACCAGTCTTATGAATGCGGACATTGTGAAGTTATCAGCGCTGGTCGGTAGCTTCTTCATCGACTGTGAAGCGCCCAGCACCGACATGATGAAGTAAGCCGCCGGCACTGGAGCATTCACCACAGTTCCTCACCTGTGCAGATTCCAGGGTACTATTGCGACGGTATCCGATCACACTAGGTCGTCGGACAACACGGAGGCGGTATCTATTGACAATATGTGAGTTCTCAGCATCTCTGTTTCGGTAGGAGTATTCTATTCAGATTGCTGCGGGGATGCAGTCTACGTAACACGCCCTGGGCTGCCGGGGTAGTTGTGTATGCAGGGAGTGAGACGAAGGCGATAATGAACAGTCGCGGTACTAGTAGCAGTGGTAGTAATAGCGGGTTTGAGGTGATGCTTGTCAGCTCACTCGATGGGACCACGCAAGCAGAGTACAGTGGACAAGGCCATGAACAAGTACGTGTTGGTATTGTTCATACTCCAAGCCGTACTCTGCGGTCTTGCTACTATATTTACCTCCACTTACCCACAGGCAGGAGAGGAAGACGGAGATACAGATCCACCTTGGTAATACCCTGCTGCCACCTCCCCGGGGGAGATAGTGAAATCTCGTATCTTACCGTGAGTCGTTGATTGACTGATGGAAACTTCGTAATGATATTCCCCTCAGTTCGTAATGCTGTAGTAAGTGTCTATGACCTTGTGTGTGGCAGGTATTTAGAAGGCTTGTCTTATCAATCGGAAGTGGTGACCTATATATCCTACTTCCTCCTGCTCAACACTCTCATACCAGTCTCACTCTGGGTGAGTGTTGATGTCATCAAGTTCGCGCAATCCTATCTTATTGAGTGGGACCTACAGTTACACGATGAAAAACGGTAGTGCGGGAGAATTCTGTTCGTGAGGCCCCTGGTTCGATTCCCGGCAGCGGCATTTCTCTCAGGAATCTCCACGCTCGGTGTAATGCTAAGAACATGCATGAAGAGTTGGGTATGGTAACGCACGTGTTCTCCGATAAGACCGGTACGCTCACTTGCAACAAGATGGAATTTAAGGGCGCAGCGGTCGGAGGCAAAACGTACTCTGAAGAGCTCCTAGAGGATAATTCCACGTTCTTGAGCACGGTCCGTGTGAGACGACGCACTCACTTCACCGACGTTCTTCCACCTTCTGCTGAGCTGGTCGGATGTTTCCAAAACGCTCTAGCCCAACACGACCCCAACTTGGAGCAGTTCCTACTTGGGCTAGCTATCAACCACTCCTGCCAAAGGGTGAGGGCTAAGCGTAGTGCGGTCGAGGATATGGACACTCCCAGAGGGGAGAAGACGGGCTGCTGCAACCCTTGCCTCTATCTGGGTCGCAAGAAGCTGGGCAGCTTCCGCTCTGCTACGACAATTGAGAAAATGCAAGAGAGCAAGACTGGGTTAGATTGCGAAGAGGGCCCCATATTGTACCAGGGGACTTCTCCCGACGAAAGTGCACTAGTGGGCGCCGCCGCTGACTTTGGTTTCCAATTTATCGACCGGACGCCGTTATCAATCGAGCTCGATCTGCCGAGTGGTGCGACGAAGGAGTTCAAAGTGCTGCATGTGGTGGAGTTCACCAGTGAGAGGAGAATGATGAGCACCGTAGTCACGGACACTGGCCCAGGTACGCTCATGTCGGCAACACGCCAATGGTTACCTGTCCGTACTTCAGATATCCCTGACAAAATTGTTTCCGTGTTTACGAAGGGTGCAGACAGCTCGGTGGTTGCCAGGTGTGTAGTGAACGCTGACGCTGTTCTGGACCGGACACTGGAGCACACAGAACAGATGGTCAAAAGCTTCGCTGAGAAGGGCTATCGTAGGCATACTCCCATCTGCTGTCTAGGAGCCTGGATGGTCGTTGTTGCAGGAACGCTGTGTGTAGCCCATCGTGAGCTGCGGTTTAGTGAGTGGGAGGTCATCGCCAAGGAGCTGCACGAGGCGCAGGTTGGCGATATGGCCTTCAGAGAGGAGACGGTGGCGAAAATCTGCGATGAAAGAATCGAAACTGGGTTAACCTTGCTTGGATGTACGGCAGTGGAGGACAAACTTCAAGTGAGCCCTCTTGCTATCTTGCATTTCCTCAACGGTGGGTGGTCAGGATGAGGTTCCCGAGACTGTGGAAGCCCTCCGAAACGCTGGTATAACGGTTGCGATGATCACTGGTGACAAGCGGGAAACAGCCATCAACATCGCAAGGAGTTGCAATCTGATTAGTAACCCAGATAACATGTAATGATGGAACGATTTGGGCGAAGAGTGGTATGGCAAGTATTCAGGTACAGAGTTCTGTGTAGTCCACCAGACGGCAGTGGTGTAGGCAGCTGCGTTAGTCTCGCCACCATGCGTGTATCGGAGAGCAGCATACCTGGTAGTAGTCGCCGTACCATACCATCACCAGATCTCGCCCCAATACGCCTTCGTAGATGCCCGGAGTGCAAGAGAGGAAGGAGTTCAGTTCGTCGAGGAGCGGGTCGTCTGGGGACTCGTGGATGAGGAGGAGCAGACTGAGAAGGATCCATCCCTTTCTGTTGTGCCCGGAGCGCTTCCAGTAAGCTAACCGCCTGTCATGGGCGTTGCCGCTGTGCCTTCTGCTGAGCTTATCATTTCCAGGAGCAAGAGGCGCGACCTCGTCGCCTTGTACGTGGGATGAGTTTGGCGGTTGAATCCAAACCAGTCCCCCAGCCTGGCGCCTCCGGGCAGAAATATTCGGTGGTGGTGGACGGCGCCACCTTGCCGGCTATACTGCAGTCGCCTCCAAGCGCCGCTCGTCTCCGCTCGGTCATCAGCGACAAACACTGCGAGTCGGCCGTTTTCTGCCGAGTGAATCCTAAGCAGAAGGGGGATATTGTTAGGCTGGTGAAGGATGAGCTTCATGGTACAGGCAGAGTGTTGGCGATTGGTGATGGTGCTAATGATATCAATATGATACATCAAGCCCACGTGGGTGTTGGTATATTCGGTCAGGAGGGGTATCAGGCGGCGGGCACAGCTGACTACGCTATCAGTAGATTCGGTGACCTCTATCGTCTTATGTTCTTTCATGGTCGATGGAATTATGAGCGTACGACGCACTACATCAACTTCTTCATCTACAAGAATTTCCTCTTCACCCTGTGTCAATTCTACTTCGGTACTGCGTCACGATGGTCCGGTCAGACAGTGTATGATTCCTTCTACGTATTGGTCTACAACTCTGCCTTCAGCCTCCTTCCCCTCACTGTTGCGGCCCTCTTCGATCGTGATATCCATCCGGATCTGGACGGACCGAATGGGGATGGCCGAATGCGCCACCCGCCCAGTGTCACCACAGCCTCCTGGCGATACCAAATTATCCCCAAATTGTATCACCGCTCCGCTGCGAACTACAATTTCAATCCCTCGCGTTCTCTTCCACTGGATAGTAATAGGGACCTTCCAGTCTGTAGTGTGCTACTTCGGCGTCTGGGCCTTCCGCCAGTACTCCAATGCCTCTGTTGGAAGTCATGGCCTCAGCTCAGACCTGTGGATGGACTCTATTTCACTATATACGGTAGTGCTTGCATTGGTATCAGTGCTTATATTACAATATACCAGGGAATGGTCCTGGGTTCTAATCCTAGCAATGGTATTTTTTCAATTTCTCCTGTACATTGCTTTCACCTTCGGTTACAACTCGGTTATGGAAGACGACGACGCCTCAGGTTACCTGCTGAGCGCCCTCGGTTCTGTCGGCTTCTGGCTGATTCTCCTACTCCTTGTGGTTGCCTGCTTCCTGCCTGCCTTCGCCCTCCACAAGTTGAAGCTCCTTTCCAGTCAAGTGCCGCTTGTTGATACTATTTTACAGCTTCGTCGCCGTCATAGTAACTAGTGGTTTTAACAATGTAGTTCGAGATTTGTAAGATTGCCCTCCCCCATGCCTGCCATGTTGTCCACTCTCCTCATGGGTTGTCCAGATATCCGCCTTGGGTTGTGTTCTAGATCGCTCTAATGTCTTCCATCGTAGTGCTTTTCCCCATTTCTATCGCCGTTGACAAGACAGCGGTGTGCCTGCTGGCCAGTGACTATATTGTAACAATAGTAGCATGACCAATGTCCTGAGCGATGCTGAAGTCGCTTCATTGGACGAACAAATAGAGCGTGTCACCAACATGGGGCTGCTCACGGAGGCCGAGTGCAAGAGTCTGTGCGAGAGGGTTCGGGAGCTGCTGCAGGTGAGACGACAACGCTGCCTCTCTCCCCATCATAGCTGCATTCATCTTCAGGAGGAGTCCAACGTGCAACCAGTCCGGTGCCCTGTGACAGTGTGCGGAGATATTCATGGACAATTTTTAGATCTGAAAGAGCTATTCAGAATTGGAGGGAAACCTCCAGAAACTAACTATTTATTTTTGGGTGATTATGTTGACCGAGGGTAAGCGGGGATTCCTACCCTCAGCCGTCTACGATCGGCGGCGTCTCATCTCCCTTGACAAGCTGTTGTTGTCGTTAGATACTACTCCTTGGAGACAGCAGCATTGATGTTCTTGTATAAAGTGCGTTATAAGGATCGTATCACCCTTCTCCGTGGTAACCATGAGACGAGGCAGATCACGCAGGTGAGTCATCAATCGTCGTCGTTGTGAGGGAGTCTTTGGTGTATCGGACGGCTCAGGTGTACGGCTTCTACGATGAGTGTTTGCGGAAGTATTCCAATCCCAACGTGTGGAAGTACTTCACGGACACCTTCGACTACCTCCCCCTCACGGCGTTGATCGAAAATCAGATCTTCTGTCAGCATGGTGGCCTGTCACCATCCATCGACCTACTGGACCATGTTCGCCAATTGGTAGAAATGACGGTGTCACTGTGGGCTCGTACTCACTATTGTTGCCTCAGGATCGTGTACAAGAGGTGCCCCACGAAGGAGCTATGTGCGATCTGCTATGGTCCGACCCTGATGAGCGCTGTGGCTGGGGCATCAGTCCCAGAGGGGCAGGGTGAGCATCGGCGCCGCCCACGAGCTCTTCTTTTCACGCTCACGAGTATCCTTGGCTTCAGGTACACTTTCGGTCAGGATATCTCCGAGCAGTTTAACCACGCCAATGGTTTGAAGCTCATCGCCAGAGCCCATCAGTTGGTTATGGAGGGCTACAACTGGTGTCACGATCGGAACGTTGTGACAATATTCTCTGCGCCAAACTACTGTTACCGCTGCGGTAACCAAGCAGCCATTATGGAGATCGACGAGAATCTAAAGTAAGTCCTCACTTCCGTCAGGAGAATCATTCTGCCATGAATCTGATCCCCAGGTACACCTTCCTGCAATTCGATCCGGCCCCGCGTGAGCAGTCCTCGCCTGACATCGCCCGGAAGCTTCCTGACTACTTCCTCTGAGCTAACCACAGTCCAGGAAAGTCCGCTGTAGATACGCCCCATCACTGCTGCTTGTAGTCCGAATGATACACCAATAGTGCCCGCATTGCGTTCGAACTCTTCGTCAATTGTGAAGGCTTTCTGGAGGCGCAAATCAGCAGGTGGCGTTAGCCAGAGGTGGCCTGGTGAGGTGAACTCAGTTCCGAAGGCGAGAGGGTATTGTAGCCGGCAGCATCGGTGCCTGTTCTATGGGGCTTCTCGAAGGAGATACGGCTCGAAATTGTCAAAGTATCGAATCAGTTCAGCATGAATAGTCCTGCCTCCCACGCTACGACAGCCTCCACAGAGGGTAGGAACGCTCAATACCCGTACCTTGCTCACTACCTACGAGTGCATCCTGACGCCTGTCATAGGGATGTCATGGTGGTCGGTAGCAAGGACCGCTATTTCGGCCCTGAGCCTGTCTGCTGGGCGTGCCTCGGCCCCCACAAGACCTCAGTATGCCCTGGAAAGCGCTGTTTCCGATGTGCTCAAGTGGGCCATAGCTACGATCAGTGTGAGGTTGGTGAGTTCTGCACCTACTGTCGCAAATACGGCCATAAATCCCTGGCGACCTGCCCGGTCTACGTCTACCGTCAAACCCGCAATCCTGCTCTCCACGCTGGGCTCACGTGCTTTGCCTGCAACGCGAAAGGTCATGTGGAGTGTGGCGAGGTCGCGGGTCTCCAAGATTCTAAGGGAGACTTCCAATGTGATCACGGCAATCCTCGCCGGTACGACAGCGCAGGGGTCGTTCACTCAGGGAAACCCAGTAGCGCACTTGGCGGGCTTTCGGCAAGGCTTGAGCATATCCGCGACGGGCCAGTGGCACCGCGGGACTCCTGCTGCGGTGGGCTACACTAGAGGGAAGTACCCTGGGCCCTACACTAAGGCCAAGGACTGCCCACGTCCCCTACAGCATGCTTGCCAGTGTCGGGAGTGAGTGGTGCCCTAGTAGCTACAGTCATGCATGTGTGTACCATTGGATGGTATCAGCCTACCACTGCTGTTGCGCAGCTAGTCGACGCCTAGTCCAGCTCAGCACGGGGTTCACCGTTGACCGAACTCGGAGTACCATCTTTCGGGCACATCGTCGTCATGTTAGCCTCTTCCAATTGATGTCTCTTGAGAACCCCTTCGAAGCGAGGTATGATGAGTTTGCTCTCGAGCGAGACTCTAACAAGTTCCTAGGGGATAGTTCCTTCTGGAAACACTACGAAAAGATACCAGTAAGCAACCTGAGGCCGTCTCTGCCGCTGTTTATCAACCCCGAGCACTGTTAACGAACTCGACCGTGGAAAATGATCTGTTCTCATCGCATCACAGGTTTCCCCCCAGCGTCCACAGCTTTAACCCATCGGTTCTCAGGTGCGCTTTGTGTACAAGGCTGGGTCGATAGAGTACAGGAACCTCAAGCTCATGCTACTGGAGATGATATTCTACCTCTCGTTAGTTGCCTGTCTCACCGCTTTCCTGTAAACAACTCTACACACGCGTACGGCAGGAGCTGAGGCCCTTTGAAGATACAACCACATCGATGCCTCTCTCGAGTACCAGGCTCCGGCAGCAGCAGGAGCAATACTGGGGACAGTGTTCGTCAGAAGACCAGAGTGTGGGCTGTAGAATAGAAAAGGTTAAAGACGTTACATCCTTCTGGGAATGGTAGGCAGCAGACTGACAACCGAACATCTTCAGGTGGGGCGAAGTAGTCTGGGCCAGGTACCGAGAGTCCCTCGTTCCCCTAGCGTTCAACGTCGTCGGCGACCAGAACCTTGTCCAGCAGGTGAAGGATCGGCTGCGTGTGCGCTGTGTAGATTTCCTTCATATCATCACACAGTCGTACACTTACACCATCATCGTCTGTGTGTCGATATCAGAACCGGAGCTAATCACCCCTTGGCAGGCCGTGATCCAGAGTAGATCGACGGACGACGACGCTTCGTCCGCAGCAGGAGAGTACCCATCATTGACTCCCGCCGTGACCCCTCCAGAGGGTTGGCTCGACGGCATGCTAGCAGTCGAAGCATCCACGCCCACCGAGGCCGTGACGAATGATACCAGTCTCGACCTAGAGCTCCTGGGTATGGCGTGGGAGTGACGCTGCTTGAGACCATCCTCTCCCCAGGTCTCACCACTACCACCGCCATTCCAACAGCCACAGCTTCCACTACTACCCCGGCGACGGGTAGTGCCCGAGTATTACCCCCACCGTCACCCGTGCCTGTTGTTTAGAACTCATCCTCGAGCCCTCGGTCCCTCGCGTTTGGCCCGAGCATGCCGCCACGCTCTTTGTGCTCAACGAAGGTTTGACGGGTCTCTGTGAGCGAGTGGTACCAGCGCGCTCTATCAGAATCGATTGCCTGGAGGCCTCGCTACGTTGGGGATACGAAAACCAATATCCTCCTGGGGCCCATCAGAATACGCCAAGTTGCTGTTACTCCTCAGCGGGCTTGTGCGGTTCAAGACGATCTAGCCTCCGTCCATTCGGTGAGTTCCTTGGAGCCGTGGTGCCTCGATGCTTCCTCACTGCAGGTGTGCTTCGGGCAGTGGTCCTCCAGTGACCAGTACAAGTTTAAAATTGCCAAGACCGGGACACCGGATCGGGTCAAGGATGCCTACATGTCCGCCCGCTGGTCGTTGCTGCGCCTTTCAAGCTGTACCACTGGACAGATGGCGGCCAAGGAACGAGACCCAACAGGGGGCTCTCATCATCGGCAATTATTCGGAGTATACCGGCGATGGCTACATCTTCGACTTGCCGGCAGACATCGTCCAAGCCTTCCGCGTGGGGCCCCTTCCTGTCCAGGTCGAGGAGAGCTCTGACGTGGCTATCAGGTTGCTGATGACCTGGAGGAGTGGGAGTGGTTGGATATGGCGACTCGTGCCATCATAATAGAGCTGTCAACCCTCAACCCCAGCATCAACATGGTCGTCAGCACTAGGCTGCTCTTCGAGTACAGTCCACGAACGCCTCCACAGAGTGTTTCCTTTACTCTTCACAGGTTCGGCCCCGATGGATCGGTCGGCGTCAAGCGAGAGCATACTCCTCTACCGGTCGATCAGATGTCATTGCCTGTAATTTCGTGGCGCAGCGGTCACGCCTGGCATGTCCGCTAGGTGATGCTCGACAGCGGAAGCTACCTCTCTCTCTTCGTCTATCAAATTGTCATCACCGGCCAGTTCCTGGCCTTCATGCTCTACTTCATCGCCAACCTCTACAGGACAGGTCTCGTCCGCTTTTTCACGTAGGGTCCCCGAATGCTCTGCAATGACAGCTGCTCCTGCCGCAGGTACATCTGGAACATCGTAGACTTCATTATTATTACTCTGTTCTTCACCTACCTCTCGGAACGGTTGAAGTTCCTCTCAGTCTTGGATGAGGAGCCCAGCCTCCGACCTGAACTCCTCCCACTGCCGCAAGCAGTTTTCATGCCGTCAGTCTGCTACAGTGTCTTCTCCTCACGCTGGGGTGGCCGGCTGGTCGTTCAGGTACTCTGTATTCCGCGATCCACTGATGAGCAGCCGCAACGCATTCTCCCTGCTCACCCTCATTGTCTGGCTCAAACTACTCAAGTATATGGTGGTGGTTGCCGCCTTCAGGCCATTCGTCAGGGTCATTGAACGCTGCATGTAGGGGGCCACAGCAATTGGCCGTCGTCACCCACCGCCAGATACGAGCTGCTTGTCTTAGCGCTGTTATGCATCGTCCTCCTTGCGGGACTGGCGGTGTCATTTCACGCCATTCTCGGATCAATAGTAATCCGTCCCCAGCCAGCGGTGATCTCATCTCCCCTCCTAGGTAGACGACTTCACCTGGATACACGGCAGTTTCTACGCGCTCCTGTTCATGGTCGTGCGGGGACCAACAGACTTCAATATGCAGCGGATACTGCACGAGGAGCCTCAGTTGGGGAAGCTTCTTCTCATCATGTAGGGGCGATTTTGTCTTCAACTCCTTCTGCACCCTCGGCCTCACAGATACATAGTCCTCATCACCTTCCTGTTGATGGCCTTCTTCTTCGGGATTGTTCTTGATATTTACAGCGAACTGACGGTCCTCGCCAAGAACCCTGACCCTAGCGTGTTAAGAGAGAATCCTCAAAGACGAAACCCGATGGTGGCCTTCTTGTGAGCCTCTGTTGTAGTCTTCGGAGATCTTCATGTCAGCGTCACTCAGATTTACATACTATTACAAGCTCCGAGGGGTGTCTCTCGTGCAAGATCTCGCCGATGAAGAGGAAGTCGGCGGACCGAACGATCAATGGATCGAGCTTCGAGCTCTTCCGGCCTGCCTAGTCGCAGCCTGGGAGAGGAAGAGGTTGGACTGGGCTTGGGAGTTGCCAGTCTATGGATCGTGTGATGTCCCAGACGGGAACTCCAATACGAGATTGAGGAGAGCATCGCGGAAAGAGAAGGAGAGGCCGCATTGAGGAACCTGGAATTGAACAGGCCTGCTCAGGGTTCAATATTCGGTGAGTCACTTGGTCGATTGAACAGAAGAAGGACTATCAGTTGGCAGCACGGATGTCGGAGAGAATCGTCGAGCATTCGAAGGTTAAAAGAAGACAGAGCACAATTCGCGGAGGAGCGTGAAGAAGCGTACAAGCTCGTGAAACAGGCAGATCACTGCGATGTACGCGTCTTCATGCAGTCGCTGCTGTTCTGTCACTTCAACCGACTCCGTCAGTGACTAGCCGCCACACGTCTCTGTCCCTCATCTGTGGTTTCAGAGAATTACGAGAGTTCAGCTGCAGAGGCTTCTGAACGACATGCCGGAACTCTGCGAGCTTGTCGGATGCGGGCGCGCGGTGGAAATCATCCGTCGATACAAGAGCGCTTACCACGACGAACGGGTCGAGGAGAGGATGCGACGTATAGCTCGAATGCAGGTCTGATCGAACTCGGTCACCAACAGCGAGTCCCGGATGAAGCGTCCCTGCTCGCCCATTCAGGAGACTATTTTCACAAAGATGGAGAAGCTCGGTGACAGAACCTCGAAGTTGAAATTTGATGCGGCCACCTCTATGGAATTGGTCAGCACTGAACTCAACGAGGCGATGACTGAGGCAGGGAAGCGGCAAGCGAGGGTCGAAAGAGACAAGTTCGACGACTCAGGCTCAGAGTGTATGGCGAGCAGACATGGCGGACGTGTTGGAGGGCATCAGCACCTTCAGCGAAACGATGAAAGATTTGACGAGAAACATTGAAGAAGCGAGATTCCCTAGGGCTAGAGAGCTGCTGAGTTTAGGCATTTCTCGCAGGTTCAACTTGCCCATACACGTCTCGCAACGGAGTTGCAACTTGGGAAGCTGAACCTCGCCGATCAAGCTCCATGATCAGCCATTGTCACGTCAATGCCTGTAGATTACCATCAACAACAAGACTCTGAGTTAACAGTATAGACACTATGATGAATGTCTGATGAGCTTCCATCGAGTGCGATGTGAGCGCACCGGCGCGGGGCTGGACGGGTTCCGTGAAGGTGTTTAAGATGAGATCCCTGCCTTATTTTGCGTCATTCCATTACGCGAGTCTGATGTGGTGAGTTGATCGGCCCCGGCCCTGAGCTCTTACTAAGGAATGTAGTTCCGATGACATTTCCAGTCTGATGCAGTGGATCATTCGAAGGATGGTATCTCTCCCTAACCTTCTATTCTCCATAGACATCCTACGTCGTTCTTCCTTGCAAATGTACCCAATTCTAAACTCATTAAGTCCGGCTAAGCGAGCACTTAATAGGAACTCAACAATGCAAGCATGACATAGTAACAGAAATGTACACTACTACTGTAATGGCGTCCTCAAATCTTGACATAAAAACCGGCCAGTGCCGTCTAACATCCCCCCAGAACGGAGCCTTGGGAGGGACCAGTCAGCTCCACCTCACACATCACGGGAAGATGGTCGCTCGCGTGACTCATGTTGGGAATCCCCCTTTCGGGGGTGCTAGGGTCTCGAGAATCTGCTGCAGTGACGGCGCCGTTCCCGCTTTCGTCGTGGTCGGAGCCGACTGTGGTAGCATCAGTCACTTTGATCGAGGCCTCGGCAGACTGACTGCCTACAAAAATATAGTCAATCTCGTCCTCTCGGCCAGGGAGCAAACGATAGTCACCAGACCGAGAGCTCAGTACATAGGAAGGAGGAACCAAACTGGTATATTTCAGGCGGTTTCATCCCCCCTGCAGTAAAACAGTCCTCCATCCCACAGCCCCTGATCCGCATGAAGGTGTCGCTGTCACGGTGGTTGTTCAAGTCGCCACAGAGAATGACGGGCTCTCCTCGATTGAGCAGAGCGCGTAGCTTGGCTGTGAGCTGATCGACCTCCCTGCTCTGTGTAGGACAGGAGCCTTTCCAGTACAGATGGGTTCCTACGACTGTGAACCTTTGGCCGTGCAAGTTTTGCAGACGGCAAATAGCCGCAACTCGCTCGCTCCCACCACTGTAATGGAGAGTCTCAGCACTGACCAACTTGAGGATGGATTTTCGCCAGAAAATTGCAGAACCATCATCCCGTCCTCCCGGCCGTGCGGCAAAGTAGCTATCGTAGGCGGACCCCTAGAGACTGACGAAAATCTTCATAGGAATCCATCTCGCAAAGACAGAGGATATCTGGCGTCGGACTCGAGACAGGTCCTTGCGAGCATCGGCAGTCGCATCTTCCAATCGAGCAAGGTGGGGAGTTGAGGGGCATCTTTGGCGGCAGGGCAGAAGTTTCTAGCTGCCGAACCACCGAGGTACGGCCAGGCATAGCTGAAGTATTTGGAGAAGGCGAAGTAGCGGCCGAGAATGTTGTATTGCATCACTTTCATGCGCTGTACTTGTGACATGATGGGACAAAAAGGAAGAAAAGAACAACTGACAATCGCAGTAAGCACGGCTCAGCCGCCAGGAGGAGCTCGAACACGAGGCCACGAGCGCCTAGTCAGAAAGGAGGGGTAATGATACCGGCAAGCATACATTAACAAGTGGACGTGCAGAAGAGCCTTTAACGAGTTAGAGTGGTGGGCTTCTGATAAGACAGACGCAAATGTGATGACACAGCACCCATCACGACGAACTCGTCCAAGTGAAGGTTCAGTTTTCGCGGCCGCCACGGTGAAAGCAGCTGAGGTCCTCGTTGGCCCGGCCAAGGGCAGACAACTCGGGTGCCATTGACAGAGCCGAGGTCGGTAACCGTAACAGTTTCTCCCTGACAGAAGGATACGCGCATGTGCTCTCGAGATCGACGGATGGTCGATGACGTGAAAGTTGCGCAGCTGCTTGGGATTGGTGCGGCCGAAACGTCGACTCGCCTTGCGAGAGCACGATGGGCTCTATACCGTTCGGTGCCCTTAGCTGAGTGAGGCACGACGACCTTCACAATTAAGGACAGGGTCCTCGACGGAAGAGTTGGAAGAATCCGCGAACTGTTGATCGGCAAGTGTCCGCCTGTCGGGTGTCGGTTGCGATACCCACCCAACTGCATCAACAACAGCACCAATGGCTCCACCCAAAGAGTCGGCGGCCACCGCGAGCCGGCGAGAAAGGACATAAAATTCTTTGGGGATCGGACCAACTCCCAAACCATCTGCAAAAGCCTCTGCAAACTGGCAGCAATTCCGCCGTAACAAATCGTAGCGGCCGACTGTCCAGAACTTCCCCAGGCGGCGAACGAGCTCATACACGTGGCGCTCGGTGAGGGCAGTGGACCCCAGATATGCTGACTCGCGATAGACGTGAACGTCGTGGTGAGTTGGTCGTGCCAGTAGACACCGCTCGGGGTCAAGGTCAGGGTCGTCGGCAGCGCTGGGAGGGCCGATACCGGAGTAATAATACTCCTTGCCGAACACAGACACTCCCACGTGAAACGCACCACCAATGCCGATCCTAGACATGAAGGTGTTCAGGCGAACGACGCCCTCATCCAAGTCGTATACATTCAAGAACACTGCGTTGCTGTCGAGGGTTCTGAGAGACCGACGGGGGCAGCAAGTCTTTAATGCTTCCCTTGCGTACTCCTCCCAGAGATGGAAGCTGATGATGAGGCCGGGAGAGATCGCAAATGAGCGGCAGCGAACACTCATGTAACTGATAATCGGCGATACTACTGGAGAGTCGAACTCACTTGCATCACGTAGGAAGATGTCCTCCCGACGACCACGAGCACCCTCCAATAGATTATTATTTTGCGCCGAAGAAATGTTCTTTTCCTGGAACAATTGTCCCCATCTACGCTCCATGGAAGAGCTGAAGAGGCTCTCAATGCCTCCTCTGATAGGTCCCTAGCCCTCGCAGCGAGCCTGCCGACCCCCGGCGAACACAACCGCGGGGCGATGCTGGGAAACTTCCCATTGTGAGCTGTGATGGGCCATGTACTAGAAATGCCTGCTATGATAGTAGTACTATCTTATTGGATAATGAATGCCATGCTGGTGACAGAAATGCGCTAGCGGCAGACCAGAGCCATCTCTGCGACGGACGGAAGTGTGACCGAAATAGGATGAATGTGGAGCTTTGAACAAATGACGTGGAGGTCAGCCTCCTAAGTTAGCTCGGCCGCGGCATCCCTCCGCGAGCGCCTCGAAGTTGCTTCCGCAGTTAGAGAAGTTTCCGGAGACGGTCGGAGGGAAGAGACAGCGAGACCAAATCCTGAGAGTAGGGTCCGATGGCGAATCGAAGGGATGAACGTTCCCACCAGTTGTGTATACCATAGGGGGAGTCCTTGTTCATCAGAGCATCAAACCTGAGATCAGGGTGGGAGCTCACCACTGATGCGTGACCAGCAGGGTCCGCTGCACCGCGTACCTCTCCTGGGTGAGCAAGTCGGATATCGTGAGCTCACTCCAGAATATCTTTAGAGTATCCACGACATTGGCAATCCCACCAGCACTCTGGGCGCAGAAGGAAAGGCGACCGCAGTAGGCGTACAAGTTGCCTGACAAGCGGGGCCTTCCTGCCGCCCTTGATGTCAGTGGTCGCTACAGTCAGATTCAACCAGTACGGTTATTCTGGCGCGCGGTTGGTATCCTGGAGAGAGGCAGTCTTCACACTGCTCCGTGATGAACCAGCGGAACCGCACGAGGAGATTGTTAGCTGAGAAGAATGCACTCCCGAAGGGGCATCCGGAACAGCTGCGTGGCCGACCTGGAGATAAGTTCATCCCGCTGCTAGTGTCGTACATGTAAGAGCGGTATACGAGGTAGACGGCGCTGTCAGCCAGTTCCATGATATACCTGAGGGCCGGGCATATGAACGCTGCCATAGCGGACGGGGGTACTTGGTGCCTTGAGGGCTGGGGAAGCCGGCTACAACATGCTGGATGAGGAAGGCCTCTTCCGGTATCTCAGTGAGATAGGTGTGCTTGTAGGCCCTGCGTAGAATGCCATCAACACTGACGAGGCTTCCACACGAGTAGCTCACCGTAGTTTAACAAGAGAGTTGAAGACCATCTCTGGAGGGCTGCCCTCAACATCGAGGGAGATACCGATCGGGGCAACCTCCAGGATCTCTGCCTTACTCAAAGACAGTAACCACTCGAAGAAGGTGTCTATGAATTGTAGCTGCGGAAGAGAGACCTCCGTCAGCCATGCCGTTGAGGATGGCACTCACCAGAGCCAGCTCATCATGGGCGGTGGTGTCCCCGTAAGTGAGATAGATAACCCCACGGCCACTGCGTTGGGTATCTTGAGGGAGACTCCATAGTGACAGTAAATGAGTGCTTAGCATCTCACCAGGACGTACGGATGCTCGGAGAGCGCGCATGAAAGGGAGGAGCCTGTAGCTGTCCTTTATCTCCGCGGCACTCGAGTAGTCACCAACGTTGAACCAGAAGTCACCACCGCAGCTCAGGCTGCGCACCGCCGGGTGCGCCGCGAAATCCTGAGAATTCGCTACATCAAGGCGATCATGGTGAGCATTTCACTATGAACTCGGTGTTGGCAGGATCCATCCATATGCTCTGCGGCCAAGTAAAGAAGCCAAGCTTTGCCTGGGAGCAGTCAATGTGGGCTGGCGGGGGCGTCTGAATAATGGAGCCCGGTGAGGGAAAGGCTGCTGCTGTTGACGCTACCGTCTCGGGGCAGGAATTCTGTCCAGTGGCTGTGACAAGATGATCGGCAGAGACAAGGATGGTGAATACAAGAAAATTAGGACGAACCATCGAAGACGACAAGGTTATAATGTACTGCATGATGGGGACTTGGGGAACCCCGAGGCAGCGGCCAATCACACCAGGGGAACTAACGCCATTCTCGCTCAGAGATGACGCCCTTGAACCGAGCATGAAAGCCCTTCATGACCTGCACAGAGCAAGCATCATTCCAACGTAAGCCGGAGCAGGGCACCTCAAAGCACGCTAGCGGTTTCAGATACTCTATAGAGAATAAAGATACCTCAGGATACGCGCCAACTAGATGGCATCACCCACAACGATTGGCCGACTGTGAACTCTTTATCAACAGCGTATGGGGATGACAGGGTCAAACATGGGTATGGGAGTACACCATCACTCTAACGTAAGTCACACCCTCCAGTTTGAAAGGCTGTAGCTCAACATGCGATCGACCAGCGGTGTAGTCAACACCACTAGGGGGCAGCTGATACGCTAGCAAGGGGGGCTTCAAGTCACTGAGCTGAACGGTCAGGCACCCGTCCAAACTCAGGGCACAACGCAGTGACGGGTGCAAAGGCCACGGAATGTCGGTGCTTATGACGGCGATGAGGGAGGCGTCCAAAATCTGAGCCTGTCGCGCATCATGACCAGCGTCGGATTCCTCAACTCGATCAATCCCCGTGACAGACGCTACCGAACCCTCAGGCGTGGCATAGGGCACTGGTGATGACCTGTGACCGCCTTGGTGCTCAGGCATGGCCATATAGAGCTCCTTAAAGTGTTGAGCGAGCTGAGCAAAGGGCCTCCGGGGCCGGCCATACAGGAGAGGGTCCTTGCCAACGGACACCTCTGGCTGGTCGACTTGGCGTACCCCGATTCAGCTAGGATCCTTTGGGAGGCTGGCAGATGACGCAAGGCCGTTGAAGGGGGCGGAAGCATTGAGAAGAAAAAGACTTTTACCCGAAACGTAGCGTGCACTTCTCCCCAAGACAAGGCAGCCTGCATCGTCGAGGCACTCTTAGAAACTGTTATCAATAGTGGGAATGCTACTACTACTACTGCTGCTGCTGCTCCTGTCATACATCTATTAACGGACGTATCAATGGTTGTTATCTTGCGATGAGGACAGAGCAGCCCGTGCATCCCCCGGGGAGGAGGAGGTTGGCAGATAGGGAACATCATCCTGTATCTCCACCAACATGAACATCAAACGTTTGTTCTTCGTCTCCAGTCTGACCGACCAGGGTGTAGGTGACCACGGCGAGTACGACAGTGGACATGCTCAGGAAGGCCGCGGCGTCGAATGCCCTCCCCCAAAGCAGAATAGAGAACAGGTATACAGCGATGACCTGAGGTGAGCCCGAGGGTGGTCATTCAGTCGGGAATGCTGACTTACCGCAAGGGCCTCTCCGATATTTTTGAGAACAGAATCGAGGCTTCGTAAGAGGTACATCGTACACCAACCCTTGATGGTGAAACTCACGGCGACTGCCCAGGTCGACAGAGTCCAACCGTGGAAAAAACCAAACTGAGACATCTCTCCCTGAAAAGAGCAGAGCTGGAAGACGAAACGATCGGTCAGGTGGTCTGGCTGGCACCTCCCTATCGAGAGCATAGGCTAGGGCGAAGCAAGTGGTGAACCAAGCGATCTTGTATTGTGCCATCTGGATGTAGAATGGAACGTCGGAGAACTTTTTCTTCATGTACTTGTCGGCGAGGACTGCACACACGCATGATATAGTGACCTGAGGGACATCATCAAGGCCTCCAGTATCGGGAAAAGCGATGGTGGATGTTGGTAGACAGTGACGACTACTACTCACCTTAGACATGACGTATCCTATACCCAAGAGTTTGTGAACAAAGCTCTGTTGAGGCTGCGAGTCGTACACGGCCGTGGCTGGGAGATTACCGCTGTTGTGGTCCTCAATGACGAAAGCGCTCATAGACGCCACGATCAACGCCAGTACCTGGTAGCAACACTCCAGGCACTCGAGCCCTTGCGAGGAGAGAGCCTACGCTACCCCCTGCTTACCACCCACTCCAAGGCCGTCTGACCTTGCCCTTTGATAGCCCATAGCGTTACTGCTGTTACGATGAGCTTGGACTGGCCAAGCACCTGGTAGACCGCTCCGTCCATCGCCGACATAGACTGCATCTCCAGTATGTCACCGATGGCGAACAAGGCACCGATAAGGGAAAAAACCTACAAGGCTGACCGAATGCCTCACGGTAAGTGCGGCCCAGAGTACCTTGAAGGACTCCGGGGCCAGACATTTCCGCAGCCAGTCCGGCCCCTCAAGACTGTAGGCCATGTAGAGCCCCACTACAAAGGTAATGACACACTCTACCACAACAGGTGTTGCTTTGTTATACAGGAACCTGGGGTCGCGCTAGAAGTTCCTTGGGCGACATTGAGGATTCTTACCGTCCATCGACCTTGGATGCCTCCATAGTCATCGTGTGCGCTGCGCGGATGAGCACGAAGACCACCATCAGGCCCCATTTGCCCAGATGCATGATGCTCATCGACAATGGACTCCGCTTGCGGTCCCCATGGCGTGGAGCTGCCTGCCTCGTCCTTCGGGCCGATCCCTCGGGAGCTGCCGTCGGGGGCCTTCGGGAGATCTTGGAAAGTTGATTCCGTGTAAGGAACATTCGCCGCTTCGCTCCGCCCTGGTGCACTCAGCTTGCTGTATTCGCCACTTTCCCGCGGGAGGAGCAGGCATCAAGCGGACAGAAACTGAATATCACCACCACTAGCAGCTTCGCTCCGCCTCCCGCCAATCCCAGCTCAACAGCATCCCGGTACAGAAACCATCATGCTGAAACTGTCATTCAGAATTCTTCTCCCTGTCCGCTAGACATTTACGAATCACACGTCGGAGCGGGTGTAGCTCATGACGAATGATCTCCACAGTGCCCTCAGGGATGGGCTGAGGGCGATACATTGGTAACAAAAAGTTGATGGCTCAGTACCTCATCACCAGCCTCCGCGACTATGGTGTCCACAACCCTCCAAAGACCCCTCAAGTCATCAATGTACATTTGCGATAGCGTGGGGCATGAAAGCACGAGAGTATCTTCGGCTTGAGCTCGTCGTTTATACAAATCTGAACCAGGCAGCCTGTGAGCGGAGCGAGGCGGTGAGACGAATCCTGGCCGCAACACCGCGACCGTGCAGGAATCAGTCACTGGAGAGACCAGGAGAGCAGTAAAAGCGCCCATAAGGCAATCACCTCCATACTGCTTGTGGGGCGTGTTGAAGGGCGTACGCTGCACCTTCTCAGTGAGGGGCTCGAGCCAGTAGGTCTGGAGGCTGGTGAGCAACTAAAAGCGGAATGCTACGCTGAACTACGACAGACTAGTACTCGCTTAGCCACAGTCTTGTGGCCCAGGTCCCAGAAGCCCTGCACAGCCTTCACCGCGTCGGGAGCGGGTACTAGATCGATGTGCAGAGGGAAGCTCGGCTGAGATGGAAGGTGCCGTCGGTCGCGAACTCATTCACTTGACTAGGCCAACGCGACTTCAGAGGTAGTACACTCCAGTGAGTTGGCTCACTGGGGCACTAGCAATGTACATTATCATCAGCGGAGATACCAGGGAACAGAGTAGCCTATAACTCAACGTGAGACGACCGATGAGAATTTGTTACTTCTTCACGACGAGAAAGGGGGCCTCTATCAGCCGTAAGCCTCTACCCCGTATCCACGCTCACTCCAACACTACCAGATGTGACGTTGATGAACTTCTTGGTAATCCTAGGTAGATCCTCTCGCCTGGTGCCGCACCTCGACAGTCGATAGATAACATCACATGCCAAAGAGGGCCCCAACCGATCAAAACTGCCAAGTAGACACTGAAGCAACAAGGGCTACCGTTCCATGCAGTACTTTTCAGTGAGGATTTGGAAGCTCCTCAGAGCCGCATCTGTCTCCAAACCCCCTGTGCCCTGAAGGGTCTGTGCCAACACTCGGTAGTGCGACACGACGCTCAAAGGCATAGAGACAAAAGCACATACCAAAAATGCGTGGTCCAGGTTGAGAACTCAACACAGCCCGTAGATCATGAAAATCTTGGCGAGCTCGGTGCATGAAGATCCCCGCCCTCACCGTGCAGATCGCATCACCCCCTGGCCCAACACCGGCAGGCCGTTCCCGCGTTGTCCCGAGCTGGCCGCCGACCAGAGCGGCAGGCCAACGGTATAGTTGGCAGCCTTGTGTAGGGGAAGTTGTGGTATCGGGGTATTATTGACCATTCGCAGGCCGCTACTGCCAGGGGTAACTCTACCGCCACCGGGGGAGATCCCTAAGAAGGAGGCCTGCTCGGTGGTCACTGGACTGCCGACGAGCGGTACAAACCTGACAGAGCTCAGTTCATCATGAACAAGGGCCTCCCTTACTGGGCTGCTGAGGACTGTCTACTAGTGGTGGTAGTGCTCGCCACAGTCGACCGGTGACTGAGGGCGCCTAGGTTCATGAATTGTGGCGGGCGGGGTATATGGGATGAGAGGGTCGGAGGCGGGCGGACCATGCCGGCTTGCAATGACTGAAGGCGAGCACAGAGGCCCAGCAAGCCACTACAATGCTCTCACATGAGCATCGGGGGTGTCCCGCCTCGGTAAATCCGCAGTGAGGATCGGCGTACCGGACAGCTGCCTAGCAATCTAATGGTATAAAGGAGTGGGAGGTGCGCTGTCATCACCGACTGCAGTACTAGCTTCCTTCGCCCCCCTGCAGTTGGAGGTAGCGTTCGCGCTATAATGCCTTTGGACCATCGGGGGCTGCTGAGGTGACCATACACTGGGGCTGTCGTATCCAGGGGAGGCTGCCGCTATTCTGATGCCACGCTGAGAGGACTGTAGAGCTACCGTCGAATAGTGCTGGCGAAATACGAACCTCGTAAAAGATCCCCAGACTGCGGTAAGGGGGCCACCCCAGCGAACCCACCATCACACACTGGAGCTGCGGGCTGTCGGGAGGCGGACAGCTGTTACACGAAAAGGATCAGTCATTCGCGCTGCATCCGACCGCCCTTACTTTAGTATCAGTCGAAGGTGCCACAGAAGCCAAGTCCAATCGAGGATTTCGGAGCTTCACGTTGGTCGTGGCGCGACGTTTAACGCCATTGAAAGTAGTAGCGCTGAGTGATAGTTTAGTAGCATTACTGACTCGTCCGGGAGTAGACACGGCCACTACTGCCGGCTCTGGGATAACTCTGATGAATGTGCATCCACAGGAGAACCAACCCGTCGTTATCAGTTCTACTTTGAGGTGGGTGTAGCCCTTTGGAGCCCACGGTTCGCTTCACTAGCCATAACCGTGCTATTCCGGACTGTCGCGGCACCTTCAACGACCTCCATCGACACATCAGTGACATCAAGGTCCCTTCCAGTGAGCAGCGGTGCCGGTGGCGGAACCATAGCCTCGCCCCGGACATGCTGACCTTGGCCCTGAGCTCACAATCATAGTCAGAGCCAGGCCGCCTGAGGCTACTACCCTCACTGTCCCATCGGTGGAGGCGTGTACAGGCGACTGGGAGTCTTCTGACTCCGTTACGGCTGAGCATCTCTCTATCACCTCCCGCGTGCCAGGCTGCTCCTAAACAGCCACTACCTCACGTATTCGCGCAGACCCCCCAGCTACAACCTTATTTTCATTCACATCATGGTCGCGGATGTGGCGTCCATCATGTGGTCCCGAGACTACCGATAAGCCCGTCTCTGAGGAGCCTCGAGGCCGATCCATGGTGCAGCGTTCCCTCATACCTTGCGTGTCGACTAGTAGGGCTTTCTCCGTATCAGATGCCTCTAGATTAGTTCGCTCCGATATCATAGACGACTCCAAGCTGGTGCTGCTGCCCTCATCGGCCGCTTGCCTCCGCATGGCTTCGAGGCGCGCGCTGAGGTCTACTATCTTCGCCTGATCCAACCATTCTTGTCACTCCAGCGATCATGAGAACGGCCCACGTCTTTCTCAGCAATCTGGCGATCTCTAGCTTGCACGGCAGCCGATAGACCCTTGACGGCGGCCTCTCCTCCCAAACGCTCTAGCCGACTTCGAATGTTGGACAGCTGCAGCGATAGCTTCACATTGTCTTCTCGTAACCTGTGCGACTGCTGTTAATGACCGTCACAAGGGTTTAGGCGTCAATATACCCTGCCCCCCGGTACTAGTCCTTGCAGAGTACAAGGTGAGGAGAAACTCTCACTGATACAGTGAGGGATGACTCACTCACCTTCGCTAGACAACTCATTGGCAGGCCAGAATCAAGTAAAAACCAGGGACCCTCTCGTTCTCCCATTACTACTCATCAGCCACTCTCAGCGCCGAGACTAACAGAGACCTCTGCCTGGCGAACAACCGAGCCGTGAAGAGGCAGTCCTCGGAGTCAGTGATCTCTCGGCAGGACTCTCCTCCTGCTTCGTCCATCATGGCTCGGGCGATATTCAAGCCAAGTCGCTCTTCCGTTTCCTAGACGCTCTGAATAGCTACTCGAACAGTGGAACTGCTTCCACCTTCATCTCCCTGGCCTGCCTGATGTGCTCGTGTAAGGAGACCACCTCTTCACGCGCCTTTGACAGCTCAGTACGCAACTACGTCGAAACACGGTGCACTCTACCCCTGCGAGATATCTTACTTCGTGTATGAGGGCGCCATCCCCACCGGATTGATGCCGACTATCAGTGCTAGAGCGCCCTTCGAGAGAGGCCTATCGACCAGAAATAACGAACGAGTAACGAGCGAGCAATTGCAAGCACTTGGAGGGAGGCTATCCTTTCATTTTGGAGCTTTATAATCTTCACTAGACTCGACAACCTGAAAGACAAGGCTCCCCACTGGTGATGAGCAGGCCCGCGAAAATGACGGTAGTGCGCCACCACGAACACAGCGAAACGCAACTCTTGTTACCCACGCCCATCGGCCTCCTGTGTTGATGACAGGCTCTCAGCAGAGGGCACCAATAGATCGTCCTGAAAGGAAGGCTGATGGATGCAGTGGATGTGTCGATTCTCCTACTTGCTCTCGAGCATCAGCCGACTCTAGACGAGTCAAGAACTGCCGAGCTCGCGACCATATCTCCGGATCTGGTGGGGCGAGCTCAGTACTACTAGACATCATCCAAGGTGGCCTTCGATTGAATTATGGATGAATCAGTTATGAAATCGACTAACGCGTGATGGACGGCACAAGCAGTGTTAGGCTGGCTCAGTGCATCAACATTCTCGGGACGTGGAATCACATATGTTCACCCAGCGGAGCATCCTTTCCTTCACCTCGTGAATGGTCTCCGGTTCAATCCCCAGGACGTTCATTTTTAAAGGCCTTGGCGCACAAAAATCCGTACCATTTTTTTTCTGGCACAAAAATTTTCCCGCGCGCCCTAAAATCTTCTCTCCGCGGCACAAACTTTTCTTTACTGGCGCAACCTCTTCCCCCCCTAGACGCGCGCGCCGTGCTCCTTTCCCTCATGAATGACGGGTTCAGCCGTGGTTCTCGAGGATTTCAGTTGCGAACTCTGCAGGTAGGTCGTAGATAACGATTAGAGTAGGACCGAACTCCGCCAATTCACTCGAGATTGTTCTCCTCTTGCGTCCATCAATCGCTCTTGCCAAGTAGCTGAGGGAAAGATATTCGCTCAAGAGTCCAGGCAGCCAGGGTGACGTACGGGATCTGGTCGACAGCTTCCTCTCCTGAATCAGGGAGTCCCACGAATTTCTGGGCCGAGTACACTGCGGTACTTACGCTCAGAGCGTATAATATTCAGCAGGCCCGTCCACTTCGGAGGTAGAGTAGGGGTTGGGCATAGAGATCCTTCTTCCAGTGAATACCTGTATCAGTCCTTTACTCCGGTGTTAAACCGTATATCATACACTCCCCGTTTCACGATTTGGAGTAGATTTCGAGCGCCGTCACAGGATGTCCACGAGCAGCAGAAATCCGACTGGGGCCCGGAGACTCTCCTCAAGAGCTCGAACAGGATAGCACAGCATTCACCACTGGATATAATGACGGCCAATCCAGTCAAACAGTCTCCATCCTTGAGAATCGCTTCTGAAACGCCCATTCTTCTGAGCTTGTGACGCGCAGCACGCCAAGCTCGTAACGAGGAGACCGGATCGCCGGTGAGCTCGGCTAGGGGTTCTGAGTGAGTAACTGGGTACCGATGAGGCCGTCCCTGCCGCGATCTCCGGACCAACCTCTAGTCCGCAAAGGTCCCCAACTCTGCAAGTTTTGGAAGAACGAATGCAGTATATCCCTCAGACAAATCTCTACGTCTGCAAGTGGAGCTGTAAGCGGGACTGAGATCGGAAGGTTGCATGGAGTCGTTGTGTCAGATAGTATCGACCTTGATCGAAATAGTAGTTTGTTAGTGTGGTTCTTGGCGGAGGGCGTGAAGACTGGCTTGGGTGAGGGGGGTGGATTCTCGAGTTGGCCGTGACTCGAAACGAGACTCCATCACTGCTCCGAATATACATCGCGAAAGGACATCGGTCGACAGAGCGGTAGTATGGGCAGCGATACCGTACAGCCAGCGACCGCAGATTATCGCCTGCACCTAACCTTGGTCGGGTTGCTTGAGTTCGGACCATTGCAGGCCCGCCTCTTGGCAACCCGCTGAACTCATCCAACCGAGCTCTCGCGGATTCCTCGGAGTCGAAGCTGCGAGGTGTTACAACGAAATACACACCAGCTTCGCCACGGACCCTCTTCCTCTGGGGGGAACGAACTGGAGATGACATGGAGTGGAGCAGATACTGCCACTTCCGCGCTTTTTTGTGCGTTCGTTCGTTCAAGTTATTTCTCCACGACTATGTCGATTGAACTCGCGAGACACATTTACATTAAGATATAAATACAACACCAATACTATATATAATGTAGTATATTAATGGTACCACTCGAAAGCACCCGGATCA
>JABANP010000950.1:0-10955 GCA_013115135.1 Perkinsus olseni
CGTCGATGACGTCTACGCTGGTGGGTCTAGCAAGTTGAAGGCCACTAACAACTACGATCTAGTGTCCTATGTCTGCAACGGCCATGATTTCCCGGTCGAGGACCTCAAGCGCTACGACAACTGGACTATAGTTCTAGATCGTGATCAAGTTGAGAAGCGCCAGCATCTGCTAGGGTATGACTTCACCGCTAGCAACGATGCCCTCTACTGCTCATATTCTGGTTCTATTCCCCATGGAGACTCTATGACTAAGAGACAGTCTTGTGGTATACTAGCCAGTCTCTACGATCCTCTTGGTCTCTTGATCGAGCATGATATGCATGCTAGATCTATATGGCGCGATATCAACAAGTCCACTCCTACCGACTGGGAAGCCATCATCCCCGTCCGCCTCGTGAAGGCTGTTACTGATTGGGCGGCTCTCTCTGATGCTCTGTCCAAGTCTAGACCTTCATCAAGACATGCACTTCTAGATCAACCACTGGTGTTAAGTACCGACGCCTCCGCCAACGCCTGGGGAGCTGATCTACGTTCTCTAGGCGATCTATCTGTTCGGGTCGCTGGTCGAGGTGGATTGTTCAACTCTAGTAACCTTTCCTGGAGCATCCCCAGGAAAGAACTAGACGCTCTACATCGAGGTCTATTATGGGTCTCTGTCACCCTATTTGCCTATGGCTACTCACTATTCTGAGTACCAGGTACCCCTCAACGTTCTATTTCCTCGATGTCCTGATCAACCCCTAACTGTGGTTGTCGACTCCGAAGTCACGGTCTATCGTCTCAAGCGTCCTTCTAATGATGCCAAGCTTCCAGCTCCCGAGCAACGCCGTCTAGCTGCTGTTCGTGGACTCTGCTTGGAACTCCGAGCTCACATCAAGCATGTGGCATCTAACTGCAACCCGTCTGATTCTATATCGAGGTGCAGTCTACCCAAGTCCTTCAACTGTTCGAACCTCGCCTCAGCTCTAGAAGGTCCGTCTGTAACCTACTATCCGGGTGAGGAGCTCTCTAGCGGAGATTCGAGCTATGTTCAAGGCCAGACTGTGACTAGTGCGCCCTGTACCGAGGACGCGGGGTACGCCCAAGACCAGACTGTGACTAACGCGTCCTCTACCGAGGACGCGGGGTACGCTCAAGGCCTTTTCATGACTAACGCATCCTCTAGCGAGGACGCGGGGTACCCGCCGCTCTACAAGGTCGCCTCTTTACTGGACGACGACTTCTTCTACGGCAGCTCTATGTCGGTTGATGACCTTCCGGTGTCACCCCCTGAGGCCTCGACTTCTCCATCTAGTCGTGCTGGTCACGTCATGTTGGTCAACTCTGATGGTCTTGATCTACCCAATATCTCGGGTTTAGATCTATCTGACGACGAGAAGGAGGAACTTCGACTTCTACTTGAGTTCGTCGACACTACAAGGGGCATCACCGACTCCTCTGAGTCTACCTTGGACAATATTGAGTTCCAACGGCGTCTAACGGTCTGTGCTCGTCGATGCCAGTCTAACGACACTGACCTCTCCAAGTTCCGCGACTACCTCGAGGGCAAAACTGCTGTCGGCTCCCTTGGTCTACGGAAGACTGTCTTCCAACGTCTATCTAAGCACTGTTCGCTAGATACTGATGGCCTCATCCGCCAACGGCGCTGGTACAGCTCTAACTCCGAGACCGACTCTGATGATGGCGGAACTATCTATCTCGGCAACTCAAGATATGCTTATCAAGTACTGTGTATCTTAGTCGGGATCTACCACTACTCCTTTGGACATCCAGGTCAACGCCGCCTGCGATCTATTATCAAGAAGCGATTCACGGCTCGCGGTATATCTACTGCTGTGCGCAAGACCACGTCCAGTTGCACTCGATGTCTTCGTGCTCGTGCGTCTAAGTCGATCCGCTACTTGAACTCCGATGTCCAGGACATGATTGTGACTCAGCTATGGCAGCTGGTGGGTGTCGACGTTGTCGGTCCCTATGGTCGACCTTCTACACGCCACCGTTCGAGACTGTCGTCTAGTGCGTCTAATGCGTCCGCTAGTTCTCAAGGGGATGCTAATCTAGACCCGTCCAAGGACTACTATGTTCTGGTCTGCCAAGATGCTGTGAGCGGCTATATTGCGGCCAGGCCTATGAGAAATTCTAAGGCCGAGACTGTCGCTATGGCTCTACACGCTATCTTCTGTGAACACGGAAGCCCTAGCGTTCTAGTGAGTGATCGAGCTATTACCTCTATATTGACCAAGGCCGTTAGATCTATCCTGATCAAACACGGCACTAGGCAATATAGTTTACCTGGCTATAGTCAGCATCTATCATTTTGGGAAAGGTCTCATCGTGATCTGGCCCAAACGTCTAGAGCGATTATGGTGTCGAGTGCTACCCCTGAGGACTACATCTACAGCTATCTACTAGCTATAAGGTGTTACAACTCTACACCTCGGCATTGGTCTATCATTAGTCCTAGCGCTCTACATTATGCTTATCGTCAACGGCTACCTACTGATCCTCCGACTAACTTCCCGTCTGTGGATTGGGACAAGCTCGAGATCAAGTATCTAAATGTTGACTATCTCCCCTACGTTCGGTCTCTTCTACCTGCTCTGTCAGATCTGCAGGAGAAGACTAAAGTTACCGTTCAAGAGTACATCGATAGTTGGCGCTCTAAGCAGGCCGACCTTCGAGAACGCTCTATCAAGGAGACACCCCAGGACTACAAGTTGAGCCTCTACGATCTGGTTTACATGACCGAAGCGGCTAACAACATTGGTGGTCATCTAAACTCTAGTTGGCGTGGCCCTCTCACCGTGGTTCGTCTAGCTGGAACTTCAATGGTTTACCTCTTCGACGGCATCCTCTTACCCAACGACTATGGCGGTAACCTACAAGTTTCCAGTGATGGGAACTCTATTGAAGGTGGTCCCGATCAGGCTAGCCTTATCTACGCTTCGCTCAAGAACTTGGTTCCGGCCAGAGCCTTGCAGAGTTTAGTCTACGACCATCTTGAGAAGGGCGTCCGAGTCTATCGAGACGCTGCCGGTGGCTTGTCTACTATGCCGGCTAGCACCGACGGCTCGGATCAGTCCAAGATTCTTCTTCGGCAAGCTCAAGATAACGTCTCTACGGCCCGAAGTCGTCGACGCTCTGTTGCTCTACCTGGTTGTCAAGACCTTCCTCTGGATCCACAGCAAGGTAGTTCATCTAGCTCTTCTCAGCCTCCTCTTGAAGAAGGCGGTTCGGCTGCGGCTGACGAGGACCTACAATCTGCCGAAGCTAGCGCTCCTTCTACCGTTAGAAGTGCGACTACCACCCAACCACCAAGGGCATCTACGTCGTCCATGCTGATCCTAGGTGCCTCAATTCCTCCTTCTAAGGAGCTTCATCCCGGTTGGTTGGTTGTTTCTACCGATGGTTCAACTTACCGAGGTTTAGCAGTTCTAGGCGACGAAGTCTCTGGCTCTGACCTCGTACCTCTACGACCTGTCTCCCTTCTGTCTACCACCGGTGTGCTGTCTACATTGGACCCTGAGACTGTGTACTACGTCTCCAGGTCACAACTACTCTATGTTACCTCTTCCACGAGACCGCTAACTCGCTCTCTATTAGAGCGTACTCGTAATCTGCTCGAGCGTTTAGGTCTCTAACGATATCTCTCAGTGCGTCGTTTTCGTGCAACCCTGCGTGACACGATTTCTGCCTACGACGCGACTGCCTACTCTTTATGTCTATCTAACGACCCCCTCTATCTGCTGGTGGCTCTTCCTACTTCTAACTCTGACGACTAGGACAAGGAGGATTCAGTATGAAGACCATCTGATGATGAAAGATGAAAGATCTATGAAGTACTCTTCTTTCTATTTTGCTTAGCTAGAGCTATCTCGTAGCTCGACTATGTTAGTGAACATTTTGATTCGATGATCTATTTTGTCCATCTGATGATTAATTAAGGTTATTCTATGAGTGAAATGATCTATTCATTTGCGGGGTATATGCCGTCCAACGGCGCCACGAAGTTTTCGCTCGCCGAAGATCTAAAACTGTAAGATCTTCGAAACGGCTAGCTTCGCTGAAGCACTCTAAGCTAAGAACTAAGACTTAGATACTAAGTTCAGTCCAGTTCAGACTGAAGTTCAGTGCTAACCTATCTCATAGCTGAATCTTTAGTTCGTCTATTGATTCTGCTCTATCTCGTTGCAATCTATCTCTCGTTCGCTCCTCGAGTCTACTCTCTCGGATCGAACCCTAGCCCTCTAGACTATTGCCATCGTATCTAGTTGGTTTCGCATTGTGTTCTGTTGATGCAGTCGTCGGGAATGAATCGATTAGGGACGGTCCCGAACTCTCGTGCTTTCTCCTATGATTCTCTAGGATCCCCTTCTACACCATCACATCAAGAACCTTCTACTTTTTCTACGACCAACGATTCCCTTCCCGTACAGCGCCGTTTGTGGGCGCGCGCTTCAAACTGCGCTATTTCACGAAAATACCTCTTGGTAGGTTCAGAAAGGTAGCCCTATGCTATTGTTTATAACTGCAGGGTATGCAATCGACGTAATCAGTCTGTGAACGTTTTAGCGCGTAATTGTCCCACATAACTTCGTTCTCTTGACCATTCCTCGGGCCAAGGACCCTGGCCTCAGCATTACCGCAGGCTGAAAATTTATTGGTGGCTTTTGGATGTGATTCACGCCTTCCGTTTCTCTATAATTGGAGGATTTTCAGTGGTAGTGTTCAGCCAGTCACCTTCCACTGAGTCTATGCAACTAGCAAAATGTTAGCAGTTTGCATTCCGTTTCGTTCAAAATGTCAGTAGTCCCGCCGCGGGATTCCCACGGAAGGTTGGGGAGACTACAATGTGCCACATGCATCAACCGATTTCTACTGAGTCAGTTGTACTGACTGGTCCGCTCAGTTGAGTCACTCAGCTTGAGTGAGGAAATGGACGATGAGGAAAGTTACTGGGAAGGAAAGGGGGAGGATAGTGAAATTCTTCGGATTGGTTCTAGTGCACACCTTGAGTGTACCCGTTATAGAAATTTTCAGTGTACACCGTGAGTGTACCCGTTAAAGAAATTTTCAGTGTACACCTTGAGTGTACCCGTTATAGAAATTTTCAGTGTACCCGTTATAGAAATTTTCAGTGTACACCTTGAGTGTACCCGTTAAAGAAATTTTCAGTGTACACCTTGAGTGTAACCGTTAAAGAAATTTTCAGTGTACACCTTGAGTGTACCCGTTAAAGAAATTTTCAGTGTACACCTTGAGTGTACCCGTTATAGAAATTTTCAGTGTACACCTTGAGTGTACCCGTTATAGAAATTTTCAGTGTACACCTTGAGTGTACCCGTTAAAGAAATTTTCAGTGTACACCTTGAGTGTAACCGTTAAAGAAATTTTCAGTGTACACCTTGAGTGTACCCGTTATAGAAATTTTCAGTGTACACCTTGAGTGTACCCGTTATAGAAATTTTCAGTGTACACCTTGAGTGTAACCGTTAAAGAAATTTTCAGTGTGCACCTTGAGTGTACCCGTTAAAGAAATTTTCAGTGTACACCTTGAGTGTACCCGTTATAGAAATTTTCAGTGTACACCTTGAGTGTAACCGTTAAAGAAATTTTCAGTGTACACCTTGAGTGTAACCGTTAAAGAAATTTTCAGTGTACACCTTGAGTGTAACCGTTATAGAAATTTTCAGTGTAAACCTTGAGTGTAACCGTTAAAGAAATTTTCAGTGTACACCTTGAGTGTAACCGTTAAAGAAATTTTCAGTGTACACCTTGAGTGTAACCGTTATAGAAATTTTCAGTGTACACCTTGAGTGTAACCGTTAAAGAAATTTTCAGTGTACACCTTGAGTGTACCCGTTAAAGAAATTTTCAGTGTACACCTTGAGTGTACCCGTTATAGAAATTTTCAGTGTACACCTTGAGTGTACCCGTTATAGAAATTTTCAGTGTACACCTTGAGTGTACCCGTTAAAGAAATTTTCAGTGTACACCTTGAGTGTAACCGTTTTTGGCCTTCCGTGACGGAAGTTCCGTCATGGCTGTCATTTACATTATGTGGAATAGAACGCGTTCTATGCTATATTATCCTTTATAATTTGTTAACAACATGGTAGCTCCATGGCCGCCTCGTGGGGACAGTCGCGGAGACAGGAGAAGGGCTGTTGTGGCGCGAGAGGTATGAGCTTTAAGATTTGCTGTTTGGATTTTCTCTCTTCATGGCAGTTAGCCGAGAAGGAACGGTTGCTGTCTGAGAATAGCTCGTTGCAGACGCGAGTGAAAATGCTTGAAAATAGCGCGGTAGCATTCCATCGATCGGGTCGTTGCTTATCAATTACGTTCCAGGAAAGGATGAATGCGGAAATCACGATGCTGAGGCAGAAAGTCCATCATAACCCGAGCGTGAGTTGGAGCCACCCTCAACGGTCCGTTTCGAGTGCATCCGTAGGTTTCAAACCGCCCTCAGGCTGATGAAAAGGCAGCCGACTCGGAGGGGGCTTTGCAGCAGCTGAGGACGGAGAAAGTAATCCGGTTGAGGATTTGAATTATTCCGTAGCTGGTTGATGCGTTCTTCTTTCGCAGGCTGAAGCAGAAAAGAAGGCAGCCGACTCGGAGGAGGCTCTGCAGCAGCTGAGGACGGAGAAAGTAATTCGGTTGAGGATTTGAATTATTCCGTAGCTGGTTGATGCGTTCTTCTTTCGCAGGCTGAAGCAGAAAAGAAGGCAGCCGACTCGGAGGAGGCTCCTGCAGCAGCTGAGGACGGAGAAAGTAATTCGGTTGAGGATTTGAATTATTCCGTAGCTGGTTGATGCGTTCTTCTTTCGCAGGCTGAAGCAGAAAAGAAGGCAGCCGACTCGGAGGAGGCTCTGCAGAAGCTGAGGGTGGAGAAGGACAAGGCAATTAAGAATATCGAAGTAAGCACTCAATGATGATCCGTGCGATTTCCCCGTCTCAGGCTAAGCTGTTGGAAGCCAACGTTCAGCACGCAGATTCCCTAGTCGCGTTACAGCGGAGCTACGAGCAGCAGACTCGTGACGCAGTAAGGACTTTCACGCTCCATGGCTCTGCATCTTTAATTCATAGGCTGGGGAACAGACCGGAACGGAGGTTTTTGATGAATTAGACGTGGTACCTCCCACCGTAGCCGTCCCTAGTCCTCGAGCGTCCACGTCGAGACCGAATTGGAAGAGCACACTCTTCGCTTCGCAATCGTCCACTGCATCTGCAGCGATCTCAAAGGCACCCAAGAGAAAGATACCGGCTACGCCTGCCACCACGAGAAAGAAGAGATCGCGCAGAAGTGCGAAGCTCGATGGCGTTGCCCGAATGATGAGTGATGGTTCGGTTGGCTTCAAGATTGATTCGAAATATGCCGAGTCTCACAAGCTGGAAATGGCCCTTTACCATGGCGGCAATGGACAGAAGGTCACGGGCGATCCCGAAATACTGGATACTGTGACCATCCCTCCCAAGGATACCCTCAGGTTCGCCTGGGGACCTAAGCTATGGTCTCGTTGGTTGGGGCCTCACAACGATATGACGTTAAGGGCCATTACTGATCATAACGAATGGTGCGTTATTCCGCGTTTCGATGCCAGCCGAGTAGAGCCGCCAACTGATGAGTAATCTAAACGTTTCGACTTTAATAATGTGAATAGCGTGAATAGTGTTGTGCACCCTCAATCGGGGAGATGAAGATCTCGAGTGGCTCTGCTAGACGTTTGCTGATGAAACTGTAGTTCGTGAGAGTTCCTGAAGATGCCCGGCGGTATTGTGTGGGTACCCACGAATCGTGTTGCTGGATTCCCTTCAAACGTGGATCGATTCAAGGAAACTCTGAGAAGGCTCCAGCTGAATTTTCTCACCAATCTACAGTATACCAGGGATAATTACGCGGTGTACTACTGTGCAGACCATCAGGCCTGCCAGAAAAGGGTTAAAATGGTGAACGAAGGGGAATTCGTTCAAGTTCTGGAAGCAGGTGATCAGAGAGTATGGCCGTGAATCGTTGACGGATTACTGCTCATCAGGTGAGCACAGCAATGTCCCGCGAGAACGACGTCGAGCGCGTCATCCGGTGTGGATCATTGGCTATATTGTGGAACGGATTACTCGGATGAACATGACCGCCAGCGAGATTTTCGCTAGCCTCGCCGACGACCATCGAGAATACGTTCTGAACGGTAGGATAACACGAGACCAGGTGAGTCTTTAGTAGCTCATTCATTCCTGGATACTCACTCCTTCCATGTGAGTGGCACTCTAACAGTGCTAGTACCACTGCGCTACGGACGACTGCGTATACCGTTAATAATTTCTTCCGTGGACAATGCGCACCTTAGGTACAGCAAATAATCTCAACGATTCATAGAAGACGCGAGGCGGGGCTTCCGCGTATCACGAACTACTATGAATTAGAGAATATATTCGCGCCATCGCGGCTTACAGACGAGATTCTGGACTATATTCGAGAAGACAGGGTTCCTGAGAATGAATTCATTTACCACGGTGGATATTGGCAATCACCCCATTTCGCTTGCATTGTCGGTGGAGCAAGTAATACTACTAGTATCGATTCACGCCCTCCTGTATAACTATAATTTGTCAATGAAGGTATGCTGTCCTCCCTGTATTGGTTCATCCGGGCGTTGCCGGCCGGATTTGCTTTATACATGGATGCGCAAAACAAGATAATGCGGTCAAGCTTAAAAGTGGCATGGATCGGGGGAATCACAATTTGGTACGCGTTCAGAATGCTTTCGTGAATTTTTTGTGACAAACGACCCGAAGGCCGATGACACTGATGACATATCGGTCCTCCTAGGTATGATAGCGTCCGGCAGGAGTACAGACACACATTCGTTCCCTTCTTCATGGCAATCATTGATAAAGAGTGCTATGACATTTATTATTGCCTACTGGACCATCTGGATACGCTAATCAAAGCCCTGACCAATGGAGAGAAAACCTTGGCAGATGTCGTGAACTTCTGCGTTCACGATGCCCATCAGGGTGCGTTGAGGGCTTGCGAGGATCGACTTCCTGGAATACGGAACGGTGAGTTTACAGTTGCAAAATTGCATCGAGGAGTTCCATTAATAGGACGTTGCTACTTTCATCTGTCAAAGAACTTGAAAGACAATCAGTCGTTGCTCGCAGAAGCCTTCTCAGTGGTAGGACCTTGTGATTAACGTTGCGCGAGCAACAATCATCCACCTCTCAGGTTAAGAGACACAAATACTGGTTACACGCGTCATGCACAGATGCCTTGTATAACGTCCTGGCATCAGCTCTGATAAGAACTGTGGAGGGCATCTGTCAGCGTGGAGCAGAGTATCTGAGGACCACTTTGGATGTACAACAATATGGATATCCAAATATTGCCCTCACAAGAGAAGGACTGGAAGGCACTCAGGTAAGACTATATTATCTTGACTAATCTGGCTTCAGCTCGTCAAACACAGGTATTGAATAATATTGTTGAGTCTTTCCACAAAAGTCATACTCGCATCGTCGGCAGTAGGCGGTTAGACATTTCTCCATTTGCAGCTAGGATAAAACGAGTAAGCTTGCTGCCTATCGAGATCATGTCACTTCTCACAAACTTTCGTGACATTGTGAAGGGGGCACTGTATCCAGGTCATAAACGCCTTGAAAATGTCCAGCCCACAGCACTTCGTGAAACGGCCAGAGCCGATAAACTTGATGGATTATGGGCACGAGATGCGGCTCCGAGGCACTAAAATACACCAAAGAGGCCTTACTCATGAGGTATATGATATATTCATTCATCTATGTGAATCAGATCTTGTTATAGGTGACAGAAACGGTTTCCGAAATAATGGAAGAAGTACAAGCTCGGTATTTCGTGGTCGAAAACCATCGGTGCCCACCTAACCAGGCCGAGGACGCATTGCAGGATCGAATGCGAATCTTCTTGCGAGGAATCCTCTCTGACGATTTTCCTAGAGGTGAGCCGATTATCTATCCAAGAGAACTCGAAGTTTCTCTTCAGCTGATGTGCTCACCCTCGAGGAGGTGATGAGTCGATATTTTTGCTTCTATCTCGTCTCTACCAAAGAGAGGACTACTGCCATGAATCAGCGAACAACTACGGCGACTTGTACGTGCAAGGAATACCGCGACTGGGGTTGTTGCTCGCACACATACGCAGTCGAAATCCACCTGGGAACTAAGCCACAGTAAGTAAAATTCTATCGAAACGAATACAACATGGACAGAAACTTTCAGAAGCTCGAAACGTATTTGATGTGGTCGTCAGGTATATCCCGGACAACCGACAGCTGCCGAGACTGAGAAGAGGGCGTCCCACGCAGAGACGTGCTGGGGCACTCGGAAGGTTCCACTCTGCAGTGACAGCTGCAGATTCTGGTAGTGGGGTGTAGTTCTGGTGATGTCGCGTGAATATTGACCCATCTTTCAGAAGACTCAGACAGCCAGTATGGCGACGCTCGCGGGGCTGTTTCCGACGGGGACGCTGAATCTGGTATTCTTGCTCACGATTATATGATTTGGGCGGAATATAAAACGTATCTTTCCTCAGTTAGAAGTCTTACGGAGAGTAGCTCAAATGAAGATTCTGAGACCATGAGCGTCAGCGATACCGAAGAATCTGGAGACTCTGTGGCCGGTAATGTGGGAACTCGGGAACTTATGAGTATCATGAGTCGTGATTCATGTCATGAATTTCATGACAGAAATGGAATGAAAGCGCTAATATTAAGGGAAGCTTCTTTATCTGTCTTCGACTAGTAAGTCACTAATAGTAAAGCTCAAACATCAGATTCGATGAGTTTATATTTGCATTTGAGGCGTCTCCGGCCTTGGCCGTCATAACATAGCCCCGCGAACTCCCAGCCCAAACCGAGGGTTGGCGCCTGGCCACCGATTTTAATATTACCACGTAACCTGAACCAGCCGCCACCGATTTA
>JABANP010000951.1:0-10934 GCA_013115135.1 Perkinsus olseni
TAGTAGTAGTAGTACTAATCATAGATTCAACAAGACCGTATATACCGTAAATACTATTCACTACTGTCACGAACACAATATGATTGTTATCATGCAACTATGTGTTGTAGATACATCACATGGAAGAGCATCCGACGAAGTCATCATTAACTCCGATGAAGAGCCGTCGTCGTCATATTCTGATGACAATGACAATGATAATGATAAGGATGACAGGAATAATAGAGAGCACGATGGAGACTATGATGATATACATCATAATACAGCGTATCAACAACAACAAGCATCATCATCATCTTCATCAACAACAGCTGCTACATCGTCGTCGTCATCTCCCCATGCCATTATATATTGATCTAAGGGTTGATAAATCCCCCATACTAGCTGGAGAGGAAGTATTCTTTTCCCGCTACACCTTACTTCTAACGCTTATGCTTATTGTTATAGAGGTATATGGTTACATAGGAATAATTCACGAATGAATCTTTTAAACTAATCATCCATCATCAACAACAACAGACCACTGCTTGGGGTCAGTATGGATGCCCTGTTATGAACACCAATGATGGTGATGATGATGATATTGAAATGAGATTCTGGTTATCAAGAGAGGAGGGCCAGCTAGTAGTGGATGAAAAGACTATTACCTTGCTTCAGATTATACAACTCTACTACATCATGGTTACTACGATAATAATAATAATACTCACGACAATAATGAATTAAATAATACTACCAATAAGAAGGTTGATATGGCGGTTGTTATCAATGGCAGATTATCGTATAAACTAGAGCTATATGCTGCCAAAAGCGTTACTACGTAGCATTCAGGGTTATAACGCAAAAGAATATGATAGAATCCAGCAGGAGGCTACAAGAGGGTGATGATGTATCCTTGTTGAGGGATAAGAGTTTATTACAAATACCAGTGATGGAAGCTAGAGAGATAGAGGCTGGATTATTGGTACAACTTATTCATACAATACAAGATTATATAACAATCATTGATCATGATGCATACCATAACATTGGTGATGATGTCAATGGTGACAGTGGTCATGTATTGAGCGTATCATCACATCAAGACAATGGCGATGATAAGACAGTTGATGATGATAATAATAGAAGCACTAAGAAGGGTAATAAATGATAGCAACAAGAACAAGAAACAACAAGCCTACCAAATAATCGTGGGTCTTCGCACTCAGTCATCACTATAACTCTTATCATCATAATCATCATCTCGCTACTCATTAATGTGCTATTAATGCACTGTTCGACTGCTTTGTTAGGATGTTATCATAGCATCATTGCTTCGAAGTTTGTGCTGCTTTTCCCTAACATTGACTGTTGTTGTATTGATGGTGGTGGTGGTGGAGAGGGCGGCGGAGCATACCCTATCATGTCATCACATCAGAGTAGTGTCGTTTTTTGTGTGCGTACCGCGTACGGAATGTTTCCTCTTCAGTCGAAGCGTATATGAACAACCCAACACCAGACGTCTGACTCCACCTACCGTTATGTTCCCTATTAAAAAACAGTTAGTTAGTCACAACACTCGTCAGTGCAACTGCGCCAAAAATCATTTTTTGGTCAGAAAAACGCCCGGTCTGGGATTCGAACCGGGGACTCGAGTGTTCGGAATATGCTTCGCCGAAGGCAAGCATATTCCGGCCTGAAATCATTGCTGTCGACGCATGAGGATGTTGTCATAATTATCAGCTTTCTGCCTCAGTCTATCATCTATGTCATCATCATCATCATCGTCGAAAAAGGACAACAACGGCTCGTCCTCCTTTCCTCACCATAATCAGCGTGGTGGTGGTGGTGGTGGTGGTGGTGGTGGATCATTACTATGCAATGATGATGCAAGGCTACACTCTAGATCATCATCATCATCAAGTACGCGACAACATGATCATCCTGAGCAGCAGCAGGCATTGAGGGGCGTAGAGGCCCCCGCTGCTGCTGCTGGTCATCACCATTACAATAGGGAGAAGTACTAGTCGATCACCGAGTCGAAGAGGCCGACAGAGGACAGGACATCGGCGAGGCAGGAGGGATTATGAGGTAGTAGTAGTAGTAGGGTTATTATTATCAACTCATGTGAATGGTATCACGTATATATAACCGCATAATTGTATGACTGTATGTAGATGTATTATTATGAGAGGATGAAAGGAAGTAGTAGCAAGAACATCATCACCTCCGAAATAATTATGATTATACGACCAAGGATACGACGGTTGGGATGGTCTCTAGCGATGATGATGAAGATGATGATGAGATGCTCATAGAATCGCTCATAATGATCTCTATACTCATTGATAGTGTTATCGATCATTAGGAGCTGCTGTTACAATGCTGCAGCAGTAGCTATAGCTGCGGCAAAAGAACATGGCGAAGCACAATGACAGTGCATGAGTTGGATAGGAGGATAGCTGTCGCTAGGCAGTACTCTAATCACACAATCATCATCTTGCCGCCTTCACCACCTTTGGGAAAGGCTCCCCAACCACTGCGGCAACAGCAGCGAGCAGCAGGAGGAGGAAAGCTACTAAGACGGTATTACCTGGATTTACTAGCATGGATGATGATGACGACGACGAACAGTCAGAGCAGGAGTATCCTAGTAGTAGAGGTAGCTCTAATGGGCACCATTCAGGGAAGGTAGGATACTAGTCATGGTGATGGTATGACGTATGATGATTGATGTAGACTCTGCTGCTGTTACTGCTGGTGCTGCTACTGGTGGTGCACCTGTACCCACCACCATCATCATCAGGACAGATGCCGATACACACCACAAAGACGAAACAAATGGATGATTTCCTAGATGGTAAGACTAATGTGGCAACGACGACGAGGACGAGGAGGGACTGACGACAATAGTCGTCATGATCATCATCATCATATCTCCGTGTTGTTGTTGTTAGAGATTAAATCAGCGTCATCAACTCCAGACATGAAGTTGAAACTTTTGAAAGATACTTTAAAGCAAGGTACATTGACAGTAGCAGAGCAGTTACGTGTTAAAGTAATAATATCATGAATCTATTCTGATGAGAATATTGCCATCATCAGGGACGCCTTGCTGGCCTACAGAGTAAACTTGGTGGTGTTACTACTTTACAGGAATCGGAAATGATCGGCAAGGCGATGAGAGGGTAGTGGCATCATAATCATGTTCTTCATTTTGTTGTTCATGACAATCATATTCAGCGACCAACATCATGGGGATTACCAAGATGATGAGGAGACGGCTAACTTATACATCGGCAACCTACCATTCGGGGTTACCGAGGATATGCTAATAAAGGAATTTGGTAAATATGGATCGATGTAAGAATAATATCAACAATGGAGGTAGTATTCTTGTTGTTGTTGCATTTCAGTACCAGTGTTAAGATAATGTATCCGAGGACAGACGAAGAACGATCCAGAGGGTAGCCAATGGCTACTAGCCATCATCATCATCATCATCACTGGGCAGCATTCATATTACTACACCTACCATAGTTACGTACCAGCGTTTATAGCATTCTCGTCGAGAGAGGAAGCACAGGCAGCAAAGGAAGCAATGGAAAGCGGACCCTGCACGTTCGGGGGAGCTATGATGAGAGAGACTATATTACGGTAGTAGTAGTAGTAGTAGGAGCTGGTTATCAGGGCTTGGTTATTATTATTACCAATGATACTAGGGTTGGATGGGGTAAAGCAATGAACTCTGCTCAAGTTAAAACAGCACAACGTAATAAGAGTATGCTTGTTCAAGTCGCACAACAACAAGGAGGAGGAGAAGGAGGAGTTGTAGGAGCTAGTAATACCTCAGGAGGAGCGACTGGATACCCGATAGTAGGGCAGCATGCTCCAGCATCATTAGTAGTAGTATGAGTATCTCAGACTACTACGACTACAACCACAACAACCTTACCATCACCCCCTCCTAGTGTACTACATTCCAACTTCTCACAACCCAAACCCGTAATAGCTCCTCCTCCTCCTGTTGTTGTGGTGGATGTAATGTGTTCTTGTTCTGGTTGTTAGAGTATTCCTGTTCATGTTGAAGTGCCAAAGTCGGATAAACAAAGATCATTGATTGATAAGATAGCAAGAATGGTAGCTGATAATGGCCGCAATGTTGAACAAGTAATCATACCACCACCACCACCACCACCACCGTCAGTGTCCTACCTTGTAGGTCGCCATAATGAGGGTCCAAGCACGGAATGGTCGCAAAGAGAAGTACTACCACTACAACCACTATTACTACAGCTGCTTCCCAACCCTTCTTCTTCCCTTCCCCCAGGTACAACTTTCTCTTTGACTATGACTCTCCCCAAGCACAGTATTATCGTTGGCGGACGTGAGTGTTGCTGCTTGTTCATGTTATTCTTATTATTCTACTCATTATGAATAATAACAGATTCGCGTATGCTCAAGGGGATAGTGGTCTACGCTGGCGAACCGAGCCTTTCATTGCGTGTCAAGCCAATCCTTTATGTAGTGATCCAAGTAAGTTACGAAAGAAGTGGTATGACCATCGATACGTCTGCATCATCCTCACTATTATTTCAGCGGTTCTTTGGCATCCGCCGCCCTGTAGGGCTGCCGAAAGAAGCACTCATGACAGTAGTAACTCTTCTCTGCTGCTGCTGGTGTTGGTAGTGGCAGTGGTGGCCGAAGATCTGATGAAATAAAACGTAATAAGCACAGCAAGAATGATGATGCAGTAGTGAGCATCAGCATGGCATTAGTATTATGGCTAGGCGGACCGGTGGAAGATCACGTAGCAAACTGGGTGGTAAGATGTTGATACCATCGGATAAGGCTTTATTAATGGATAAGTTAACTAACTCCAGCCAGCAGTACCAATAGTAATAATGATACAGTCATCATGATCATGTTACTGATGATCTTTTCTTCTTCTTGGTAGGATATGTTTATTAAGGATTTAATGGTGGTGTATAGATCACACTCGGAGAGTAGTGCATTGAGGATAGTTGATATGATAATACATGAGATGAAGGATGAAAGGAAGGATAGACTAAGCAAGATACTCTCCTGTAAGAGGACTTCAAGGACGAAGATAACCTATCAGATACCTATCATCATGTACAGGTATTTAGCATCGGATATATTACATAATAGTGGATGCTCGACTAAGAACTTGGTGCCTGGAGTTATCGCACCCACTAGAGCTCCAAATGCGCACAAACTACTGGCCATGTTGCGCAACAACAACAGCAACAACTGCGAAAATGATGGTAATACCAATAGCAGCAAACTAACAATCGAGTCGTCATCATCATCATCCGCCATTATCACGGTATTAATAGTGGTGCATCATTCAAGATAACTCGTCGTCAATCAATAGCAGTGGACAAAATGTTGCCAGTAGTACCTACTTACGCTGAGACAGACGCCATATTCGGCCCTGAGGTACATGAGGCAGCTGGCAGCTTAACATTAATGAGAACCCCTGATAAAGATCATGATCTATCCAATATCGGACACCATGACGACACAAGAGGAGAGGGACGACACTTCAGTCAATTGGAACGTTACTGTCGGAATAACGGTGAGTACTCATACCAATGGCAGCAACAGCAGCAGGGAGGCAAGTGCTGATAGTGGACATTCAGGCCTATTACGAATATCATCCTAGTAGTCTACTCGATGCTGAGGAAGAAAACAATGGTTGCTCTTGCACAGACAATTAACGAAAGATTGTAATAACGATATTCGATAGCAACACTTGGCAACCGATACCGCAAGTGCATGCAGTGTCCTTGGATGATCAGATATCATAATAAGAATGGTGGTGGTGGGTGGTGGGTAAGATGGGTGGTGATGATGATGATGATGATGGTATAGATGGTGAATCAGTTGGCAGTGATGATATTAGCACAGCCACCAGTGACTATGATGAGGAGGATGAAGAGGATACTGATGGTAGTGCGTATTACTGTCCGCATGCTTTTGTTGTTGTTGTGGATGATGATGATGTCAGGTGAAGCTACTGATATTACCTGGTGATGGTATTGAAGAGGTCATCGAGGAAGAGAAGGAGGGAGAGGAAAGCCGTAGATAATAACCATACCAATTCCACCATCATTGGATGATGATGATGAGTCATTGATGGTTCACCCTTTATGATACTCCATCGATAAACGTCTCCGTGCCTGCTATCATCATCATCACGCTTAGCTGCATCATCATCATCATCTCAATGTCATCATACGTTTCTCCTCCTACACGTGTAACAACATCCGTTCTCTATCATTCCCTACTATTGTTATTATTAATAATAGCAGCAGCACCAGTAGTAGCGCTGTGAGATCCTTTCATTACTTTGAGGAGCAGTTTCTCGCCACCACCACCACCACCATTCTCTCTCCATTCTGCACCACCACCACTACTACTCTAACAACAGCAACAACAACAACGACAACAAGACCAGTACTACTACTCTTAACATCTACACTACTACTCGTCTAATGCCTAGGAAGTACAAATAACAGTGTTGCTGCTGCTGCTGCACTCTCAGCAGCGGTGACAACAACAACACCAACAGTCCAACATCAGTGTTGCTCATCGAGTGCTAATCTGTGGAATATCAATACTATCCATATCGCCACGGAATAGATCGTCATCTCATTATCCCAATCTAGACTCCTAACTGATACTCAAGCATTATCATGGAGATGATGATGGTGATAGCATTAACAGCTGCTAGGGATATGATGCAACGTATGATGGAAAGCAAGAAGGAATATAACATATCCAGGAAGGCCCCACCCAAGGACTACTCAATCTACCCATTCCATTTCATAGCCAGGTAGTAGTAATAACAAACGAAGCTGCTCTGCATCATCATCATCACCATCATCCAGCGTCATTATTATTATTGTTACTATTCTCTCAGATCCATCCACCTTCGGTGCTTGGTGTATGTAGTAGCCCATGCCTCTTACTCCCTGTAGGCGTTACCCTGTTAGTATCATTATAATAGCTACAACTCATTGTTGAACATAGTCATCACCACATTGCCGCCACCTTTTACTTGTGAATAGTTATACCTCTCCTGCTACCATTACCAAGCTACAACTTCATCGGTTAAGAATAGTTCATACCATGTATTGTTAGCAGTAGCGTTGATATTCCTGGTGATGATAGTAGTGCTCATGAGCAGCATCATCGTCTACCTCCCATCCCATCATCTTACCACCGCCACGACATCCTCCTCCCTCGTCGTACTAGAGTATGGTCGATGCTGACTCCTACGCACATTTGCATTCTGGTAAGGGAAGTAAACTAACAGCAAACTAACACCAAACAGTAGCGTGTGCAAGCGTTATGATTATTCAGGTATGTGATGACGATGACGATGGTGGTGATGCCTGTAGTGCACTGGAGTAGTAGAAGGCTTTCCAATCCAACCTCATCATCATAAATCCATCGTCATATCTTTGGCATATACTGGGTTACACTCACAGATGAAGGAACGAATGATGATGATGGGAAAACATTCGGCACAATAATCCGAATCATCATTATCGGGTTCTCAATACCCTCATCATCAAAAATTAGTCAACTCATGATAATACTACCATAAATAATACCACAGGACCACGGTGATGCTACTTTAATACGATATCCGCCAGCCGCAGTAGTTAATCATCATCCGTCCATCTTCAGCCTATCATCATCATCATCATCATCATCATCAATCATCGCTATTGAAGTCCCCACCGGTATTATCCTGTCTCACAACTCTATCATCGGCAAGCATGGCATGAGGATTTGATACATTTCCAAGATAATGATGAGGACGCTGCTGGATGCCTGGAAGAGGAGAGGTCATCAACGCCCAACAGCAACAACAGAGGGGAAACTGATCATGTCAGCGATAACAATATCTTCTTGGCTGTTGGTGAATTCTGATGGTATTAATAACAACAACAATGATGTCCAGTAGTATTGTTATTATCTTAATCATCATCAGCAACAGGTATTGGTCTACGTGCTACGGTAGACATACCTTGTGTGGAATGATGATCATCATGATAGTAGAGCAAGCAGCAGCGTCATCATCTGAGGGGTATCTATTGGTAGGATACGCCAAGCCCACAACTTTACGCTATATCAATCACCTCATCATCACATAGCAGCAGCAGCTATTCACGAGGTACTACTATTACACCCATCGTATCACCATCACTCATGATTTTGTTTATGAGTGATGGGCCTTTAGTCCAGTAGCAGCCGTAGCATGCGCTTTATAGTATACGAATCGAGACTACCTTAATTCGGTGCACAGAGCATTGTGGAAGGCTGTAAGTAGTGCTACTACTACTACTACTAATACTAGCTCACCATGTCTCATCTATTATTGCTATGACCATTAATCCCAGCATAGATTTCGCATTGGAGTTGGAGATCTACCGGATAATACATGGATAGAACAGAGGGGGCTTATTCTCTTCTATCATCTTCACCGCATCAGTTCATAGCAGCAACTCCACACGGTACAAGCATGGAATGCTGGTTACAGGAGGTACCTATCAATAACAGCAAGGATGGTAGCGAATCTGCTCCCCATAATCGGTATTACCCTTCAGGGGATACTTCATCTGTAATGAAGCCCTTCGTTGGTTGTTATACTGCATATAATGAGGATGTTCGTGAAGTCCTTACCAATAGTAGCACTCACTATCAACAACAGCTGATGATGATGGTATTAGTGCCGCAGAGAGGAGTAGTGGATGAGTCTTACTGTGACCAGCAGCAGCAGCAGCAATAAGAATGATAAAAGCGTTGATGGAGCAGGACGCCATCATACTTCATCTTTACTCATCATATAATATTTTATATTAGATACTCACTCACCGATGCACGTTGGCGCATGTATATATATTGAAGGGTTATGTGGTAAGTCTGGGGTGAAGATGATTACATTATTACCACCATCCAAGCAATGAAGGTAGTACTAGTAGTTCTCCACCCCTCAACTGTTCTCGCCATAGTAGTATTAGTTACAGCAGCATCATAATCATCCTTCCATATTTATTTAGATACCATTACTAGCCCCTACTCCACTGCTGATATCACTCCCTAGTCTTTGCCAGACCCCATTATAGGACGGGTCTCTAGGATCATCAACTATACTGTTGCTTTATCCTGGCAGTAGGTAGTAGTATGTAGTAGTAGTAGTAGTAGTAGTAGCAGCTCGATATCTTATGTGTTAGAGAAAGTTGATGCAGGATACCGGTTCGAGGTCGTGTCAGGCCGATTTTACAAGCTGGAACACTTGCTTTTTGTTGATGATTTGAAGTTATATGCGGAAAATCCTACCAAATTATCTTAAGCTTGTTAGGGCTGCTTGTGATGTTTGGTGAAGCCTCTGGGTTGAAATTTGCATGCCTAGCGTGCTTGGGTTGATATTGTCCGTGGTTTCCTGTTGATAATAGACCTGATGAGGTGCCTGATGAGCTTGCTAATATGAAATATTTGAATGCGGGGAGAGATATAAGTATTTAGGGGTGCCACAATGTATGCTCCCTGGATGCCAAGTTGGTGTTTGATAATACTAAGAAAAATATTATTGAAACGTGTAACGAAAGTACTGAATGTGAAACTATCAGCTGCTAATGTCATTAAAAACGCTTAATTTTTGGTGTATTTCTGTCGTATACCACCCAATCTCAAGCGGGGCTTATTAAGAGAACTCAGGCCAGGCAATTAGATTGCCACATTCGAAATATTTTTGAGACAATTTCATGGTCATGGTTATGTTTCCCCCACTGATTTCCATTATATTTGCCACGTGAGAAAGGTGGTAGAGGTTTAATAAACATTGAGGATGTTTGGTATAAGATCTGTACTCGCTATAGGTGATTATGCTCGTGATAATCTTATCGATCTTTTACCACGATTGACAGATACTAATCCCTCTGGAATAAAAATAGTTGAGACTGCTGATGAGATTAGTAGGTTGTTTGATTTTGGATATAAATTCTCAAGAGAATTTGTGTAATGGTGGGAAAAATTGAAAAGGCTGAAAAGGCGTTTACATGACGATAGAGAAAAACATTTTTATGAGATGGCTGTTGCTCCTGAGTGGCATAAGAAGATGGCCGAACAACAGTCCTCTGGGTTGGACTTGAAGGCTTCTGTTGGTTGGTTGGCCACTGCTAATGTGCCATTACAAATTGAAGCTGATATCATTGCACTGCGTACACTCTCGATAGCCACAAGAGCCTACCCGGTTGAGCAAGATGATCCGATGTGTAGATTGTGTGGACAAGCAAAGGAGACGTTATTTCACATTGTATCATGTTGCTCCGGTTCTTGCAATACGCTGAGTACTTTGATAGACATAATCGTATCTGTAGATTATTATATAAAAGCATGTTGTGATATGTTGTCCGTCCCTTTGAGAATGAGTGGTGGAGCTGTCGTCCCCCTTGTGTTAATGTTGAAGCTGGTAGTCTTTTCTGGGATCAGCCTGTTCATACTCCCTCGTAAGTTGGAATATTACCGTCCTGATATCATTGCTGCTATTAAGTCGCGTCGTTTGGTATTGGTTATTGAAATAGCTGTATGTGCTGATCACTCTGTTGTTAAGAAAGAGGGGGAAAAGCGGTCAAAGTACCAGGCTTTGATCCAGGAGCTTGTGTTGATGTATCGTGGCTTCAGTGTTAAATTAGTACCAGTTGTTATAGGCGTAACTGGTGCTGTCACTAAGTCACTTCCAAGGATGCTGAAGGATGCATTTCTTGGCGATGTTGATATCAGAACCTGTCAGAGAGTTGCTAGTACTAGTACTATCCATCTCTTGAGGCGGGTTCTGGGTGGGCCTAATGCGCCTATATAAAATGGACTGTAGCCCTCACCGTTTGCTTTTTGCCGCAGGATGGTTGAATCTCATT
>JABANP010000952.1:0-10906 GCA_013115135.1 Perkinsus olseni
AGTAGCTTCAAAACCCCCTTCTACTTGCCAGAGCTTTCGACAGCTTGGAGACCTCCCACCGACTTCCGGTCGCTCTCGGCGTCGAATGATTATCTAAATTAATTCGCTCGAGCCCCTTTCGATCCACCTAGTCAGTGTCTCCTGCGAGCCTGCGTGTTGTTATATTGCTGGCAATGCAAACTCCAGTAACCGAACTAACCGGAATCCGGTTGGTCCGGACGGGTATACCGTTTGATCAGCTGGGTATTCAAGGATCTCGGGATCCGCTTTTCGGATTCACTTCCCCCGCGCCCGACGCGTCACTTTCAACTACCCCGCGTCCGACGTGGCTCGTCAGAGCGTTCCCCGCATGTTCATGCTTAACGACTCCGCGGCGGAGTCTCCGCCTCTGAATTTTCGGTTATCAGCCTTGGGACTCCCAAGATGGGAGCAGCTCCCAAGGCTGAGAGGCTTTACCCTAGCTGAGCTACCTAGGTCCCTGGGAGCTCGAACTGAGCTGATATGATGTTTCCAAACCAGAGTTGTGTGCTTGAGCAGCTGCTTGAGTGCATTGATGCGAGGTCCAAGGAGCTCAAGCTGAGCTCCTTGGACCTCGCATCAATGCAGGAAAACAGGTACTCCGCAGAGTTCCCACAGAGAGAACCAAGATGGATCAGTGATCGATTGTGCGATATTTTTGTTTGTGTTATCACTAGCTAGGTCGCGTCGCAGAGCGAGCGGGCTTGTATTGTAGAGCATGGGTAGAGTCTACCCGATAGACTTTCTACACAGCCGTACAGTGCACAGTTCGAATCGCCATTGTAAAATTTTCGCACCGGCTCCGCCGGCGCTCTCCCGCCCCTCGGTACCACTCTACTTCTTCAATGGTGAGGGAGTCCCTGCACCTAAGTTCGAACCTGTGGTCTTCCGATCGAGAGTCCGCGACCTTAACCACCATACCACTCACACTAATAAACTTTTTCTCACAGAGTGGCGCGAACAGCTCGCTCCCTGTGGAGAATATAACTTCCTTCGCTCAGTCATTGCACCCAGCGCGCGGCCCAAAAATGCGACTCAGCAAGCATAGTGTACGAGTCGTGCTCGTGTACGAGTTGTCAGTGTATGAGATTCGCGTGTACGAACTTTATGTGTACGACTTACTACATGAACGAGTATTATATGTACGAGTATCATGAGTACGAGGATTACGTGTACGAGTCTCAAGTGTACGAAATGACGATGTATAAATGCGATGAGTGAACGAGTATTCAGTGTACGAGCCGTGTACGAAGCGATAGTGTACGAGTTTTCGGTGTACGAATCGTAATACACCCGTGATCGCAGTTGCATCAATCTAGATTGATGCAACTCATCCCGTTTTAGATTTCTAAAACGGGATGAGCGGTGGCGAGGAGATAATGGTCAGCCACATGGTTGCCAAGTCAATGATTGCTTTGGATCTCGGAGGGTGACTCTCTGCATACCACCGGCGTATGTGGGAAAGCCAGCGCTATCAACCTTCTTGCCCCTGGCATCGTTCTATTAATGCTCACGATTCCACGAGGGCAAGGAGATAGTATGGAGAATGACGCTTGTTAAGACAGTGATGACGGATACAATAGGGGACCATCGTGGCCCTCGCCGCATTCCCGAATGTGAGCCAACAACGAAGGGTCAAAGCCCGCAGACGTCCCAGGAAAACCGAGTGAGAAGTATTCGAAAAAACGGCAGCGTATCGACTCTGACACCTGCGTCAATCAAAGGGGATATCATATCTTTGATATGGATAACTGGGCGGAGAAGCTGGTAAGCTCGCTTGAAAGAGCTCGTCTCGACTCCGAAGCAACAAAGGCGCGGATGAAGATCGCTCGAAGAACAGCTGATGGACCGAGGAGCTGCATCAACTCCATACAAAGTTGACGAGGGCGCAAAGATTTCTGAGGTCCTCAGACACACCCTGTTAAACCGTTAAACAAGCTGTCAAATGAACAGTGGACCACTGTCACTGACAGTGGTCCGTCTGACTCCCCCCAAGCTCTCTCGCTTCGCCAGTCTTCCCATACGGTTGTGAACTCTGCGGAGTCGTGGCAGACGCACGCTGGTTTGAGGACACCTTAACTGGCTCTGAATGCAACGTTCTTGGAGTGGGCTGTTCGGCCTTAACAGGTCGGTTGCAAACAAACAAACTTACTTCATACGAGCTGAGAACTACCACCCCTACAACTGTACGAATCACCTGGCTATGTGAGGCACGACTTCTGGAGTTCGCGTTGTCTTCAATTGGCAGTGCTAATCGCGCCCCAAGCCGGCTATATCGCCAGCTTCAGTGAAAGCCTGACAGGCGTAGCCTGTGGCGTAGAAAACGACGAACGAACAAAGTTTGTTCAACAAACCACCACAATGCTGTACTGGACTGTGTGGTTTCCCTGTATTCTCGAACATGTGCAGGTGGGCCGCTTGTTCTGCCACGGTTACGATTAGAATCCATGTGAACTCTCATGCGGCGGTGAAACCCCTACGGGATGGGCAACCAGAAACGGTGCTGCCGGACAACTTCTGATCGAGGTGTAGTCCATTGCAAAGGCTCTTAAATGGTAGATGCTGTGCTCCCGATGCTCTTAGAGCCGCCAACATCGATACCCAACATCGATACGCTTGAACATTGCCGCAGCTGATTCGCAGCTACCTAGTAGGGCATACATCACCTTTGGATGAGAGCCAGAAAGGCAAGATCCATGGGGAAACCACATTGATCTGGCACACCACCAGTTTGTTTCATGTTAAGTACGATAGAACTGGGTGAAGATGCTGTCTGTTCCAAGTCCGAAATTCGAGAGACAAACGGTCGTCTATCCGGATGACGTAGCGGTGTCTCCGCGACCAAGAACGCTAGAGGATCTGATAGGATTACAGCAGAATGGGCGGAGAAAACGAATATGTCAGTTGATAGAATGGAAAATAAGATATGTGTTCTGGACTCGACTCTTGGAGGGGGTGAGTGACAACTGGTACAGTGACAACTGGTACACCCCCGGGCTCGTACAGGCTTTATTCGGTACGCCTTTCATTCATACAGGAGTATCTCGTACACTCTTAGGCCGTACAGTGATAAGTCGTGCAGTGACAGTTCGTACAGTTGCCAGTAATACAGTGTCGTTCAGTACAGTATCCACAGATACAGTGACAAGTCGTACACTATCCAGCCGTACACTGACCATTCATACAGTATTCAGCGATACAAGCTTTATTCGTACAGTCTTATTCGGTACAGCTGCCTCCTTACGCAAATTTGTGAAGGAGATATTTAGAAAAAAAATCGGTGTGTTGGGCACAATCGCCACAGTAACTGGTCTGAGCGTCACAGCATGTGTGGAACTAATGGCCAGGACGCGCACAAGAGTCCTGCAATGGTCTGACACCTGCCGCTAGCTGAGACCGACAGAGTTGTGTGCCAAACACAAAATAGGGGACGAGCAAGGTGAGGTAACGACTCCGGCTCGAACTGTGCCTCCAAGCACACGTGCTTTCCAATTCGGTACAGCTGCCTCCTTACGCAAATTTGTGAAGGAAATATTTAGTTATCTAAAATTTCTTCAGGGAGATTAAAACTTGTGCCACATACGCGAAAAAACACTATCTTAACCAACTCGCCTGGAAACCCATTTCCAATCCAGAAGGCAAAAGGGTTCAATGCCCACGGGTAGATATCAATGCCCAGGGTACCGGGGATACCTCTAGCTCGTGACATCTATCGATGAGAGGGGCTCACACTCAAGGCCACAGACCTAGAGGACCCAGAGGATGGTGCACTGCACACCTGGTAACTGACAAAAATTAGTCGGTTTAATGGGCTCTCATATGCCGCGGACGCGAAATTGGCGTAGTGGTAGGAGCGCCTGTTATCAAGCGGATCACCCGGGATCGGTCCCAACTGAAGGCTAGCAGGAAAGGAAAGGCTAGAGCTGTCAAGCAGGGGATAGTAGCGGGCAATTTTTTAATCATTGTTTTTGCGCGGCGCAAAAATAATTATTAAAAAATTGCCCAGCTGTACGAAAATTCCAAAAAGTACGAAAATTCGATGTACGAAATAATACTGTACGAGTTTCAACTGTACGAGTCGGAACTGTACGACTTGTCACTGTACGTACTGGAAGTGTACCACTGGATACTGTACGGATCGTCAGTATACGGGTTATCAGTGCATGGGCTGAAACTGTACCGCTGGATACTGTACGAGTCGTCAGTGTATGGCACCGCTGGATACTGTACGAGTCGTCAGTGTATGGCCTAAGACTGTACGTGTGGAAACTGTACGGATCAGGCTTGTACGAATGAAATTTCTACGAGCTGTCACTGTACTGAACGATCCTCGCCGCTTGGAGGAGAGACTGATTGAACGAGGAGAGAGTAATACGGCAGATATTCTGAAGAACCCGGTGAAAATTTCACCGCGAAATGACCGAGGGTTCATTTAGCGAAAACCTGGGTGATGCACGGGGATGTTCATGACGTGAACTTCACGTCGTGAACTTCACGACTCGTACTCCGAATACTCGTACATTTTCGACTTATGTTTCGAATACTCGTACATCTTCGACTCGTATTGAGATACCCGTACACCAACTACTCGTGCACAGAATACTCAATGACACCGAAAGCTCGTACGTGTAAAACTCGTACGCAAAAAAATCTCGTACACATAATGTTCCTACACATAACACTCGTACACATAATGCTCGTACGCCGTCATTTCGTACACACGCTCACTTTCAACTCGCACACCGTCATTTCGTACACCGTGCGTAAATTTTCCGCTATACCACCTTGGTAACACCGCGCGTTACTAGTCGGAATTCATTCCTTCCTGCACATTCGATGGAACCGCGACCTTCCGATTACAAGTCTGCTACCTTAACCTCGACATCACACATGCCACCAACTGATATTGGGAATCGAACCGCTCAGTTTCTAGCGCGCATTCTCTACTAACAATATTACTTCCTTCACAGTGAAGGAGTGTCTCCGCCATTGCTAATAGGCTGTGAGCAATGGCGGAGTGAGTCACAGCGCACGGCTCAGAAATGCTACTCAGCAGCATAGTGTACGAGTGTACGGATGCGAGGAGAGAACTAGTATTTTAAATACGGCTAAATACTGTATTTAGTATACGAGTCGTGTACGGAATGAAAGTGTACGAGTTTTCGGTGTACGAATCGTGATACACCCACGACGGGTAGAGGCTACGGTCAGGCCTCTACCCTCGCTGCCGAGGCACCGAGCGCTACACACTAAAAGTGTAATTGAGTGGGCGCAGTGGGCAATTGAAGTGGGCGCAATTGATTTTCCTCCGTTGGCGGCACAGGCCCTATACGGCCATACTGTGAATGCAGGAGATGCCGTGCTCCCGGACCATCCCAAACCAAACCAAACCAAACCAAACGACCACAACCACGTCGTGGTTACCACGACTGCTACCATTGCCAACGCGGTGGCCGCTATCAAAGAGCGCTGCCTCAAAGTTTTGGAGAGGTTGAGCCGGGCCTAGCTAGTAGCTAGGCCCAGCCCCACAAACTCCTACAAGATCGACGATCGTAGATCGTACTTCTCTCCTCTCCAGTGGTAACACTTACAAGACGGTTGATGCTGAACCGTTGAACCTTTCCGGCGACTCCATGGCAAAAAGTCGTCTATTGCTGGTTATCAAAGGTCCATCGGCAACATCGTGAAGGACCAGGGACACAATAGTCACTAGGAAAAGTGGCTTAGCCCTCGGGGTTACTGAAGGCTCAGACATCAGCCAGATAGGCTCAGCTATGGAGGTTCAGGCAACGACTTCACTGTGAGATTCACAGTGTGAACGAGGCACCCAAGTTTCTCCCGGAGGGAATGATCTCTCTAGCGGGCACCAAAGTCATTACTCTATATAAGATCGTAAATGATATCACTTGCCATATGCCCTCGGTCGACACGGATAAATGGAAAGCGATCGAAGCCAACAGCAATACTCTGAGCATGCCGGCCTCGGACCGTAACCTCATCATGAGGGAAGGCTACATCGTCATCGACTCTCTCCGGCTGAGGTGTAGAGAATCTCTACTAGAGATCCATCAGGGCAAGTTGCCGTGGACCTCTTGCTTCCCCCAAGGAGAAGAAGTCCTGCCTCACCTGTGGTGGCCAACATGAAAAAAGGGATTCACAAGGGAGATCTGATGTGGATTGACCGTGGGCTAGGCATGCTCGCAAACATGTATTCCAAAAGTTTTGGAATCCAAAACGTGCGAGGATCTCGCACGCCAAAGAGAACGCACCATCGCCGTCCTTAAAGAGTGTGCTGTGCTCGAAGCCAAACTCGAATCCCGGGAGCATCATCCGCTACCACTGGCAGATCGCCCCAGAGATACCATCGTCTTCCTTCGTACCACCACTGGCAGATCGCACCGTCTTCCACACCAGCGGTATGGAAGCATTGCATGGTCGGCGTCTCAGAATGCCTCATGAACAACAGCGTTGTCGTCTATCATGTTGAACTGTGTCAGATCGTCGTATCCTCGAACATGTGCAGATGAGGCGTTCGAGTCCGATTGCCATTCGAATTCATGTGGATTCTCAAGCCATACTGCATATCAGTTACACGCGAGAAAAGATCAGTAAGATAGACTCAGTCTATCTGCACTGATAGTGACAGTCTGTTAGACTGTCACTTTTTATACCCTTTTCTGATAAGGTATTTCTAGAAATCTCATATGTTCTATAATTCTTGATAACATAAAATTTATACCTGTCGGCGTTACTATCATCTCCCCTATAGCACTAACCATGGTCATGTTCGTCGAACATTGTTTGAACATGTCCCTGAAGGACATGTATGCTGAAGGAATGTATGCACCAAGAAGTCCTGTGTATGCTTTGAAAGCATACACAGAAAGCAATGCTTTCTGGACAAGGTTTAACCTTGCAACCTTGAAGGTTGCTAACTTTATGTTGGAAAGGATCCCACAAAGTCAACAGTTGACCGTCAACTCTTTGCGACTCGTCACTTTGACTTTAGCGCTGTCCTACACAACCGACGCCTTGGTTCAACTCAAGACTTGATCTGCCCTAGGAGCTACTCCACGATGATAGGTGGGATGTTGCCCACCAGTTAGTACTCGGGTCCTGAGTGGTCAGTCTAATACCGACGTATCGATGTCTATATGCTCATGGGTATCCAAGAATGAAAACTGGGTCTCAACTCTGACGACTACAATGCTTTTGGCGAGCTGGATGAGAGTAAGGCCCTCTCCTTCATATGTAGACGAAACGTTCATGAGGCGGCCTCATAATCGTTAGGTAGCTTCCCGCCAGGTCGGCATGTGGCAGTTTCAGCGACCGCATGAGATAGTATCTGCTATGATTATGATATCTTAGACAAAATGAGAACCTAGAATTCGCTAATGAACGACGGGCACGCTGACCATGGACAGATTGAGAAATAGCGCCACCAATAGTCGCTATTACGCTATCGAACTGTCAATTTTTGGCACTTTCTATGTCGTGAAGCCGGATGTAATACATCCGATGTATTTTGAATAAGTCATTCGTATTACTCGCATCATAAAATTACGGCCCGATTGATAATGGGCTCGAAGTCGCTAATCACCAGGGGCTAACCTATCCTTCGGCAGACATATCTCCCACCAGTGCGCTAAGGCGAAGGTCATGGCAGTACCATGAATCATGGTCCATGATTGTACTGAGGGTCAAGACATTTGCCAGGCTTAGCTACGGCCTTGGTGACGACGCTGTCAGGACGGCCTGGGAGCGATGCGGTCGAGACCGCATTGCGGTCGTGAGGGTCATGGTGTGCGGGTTCGCACATCATGACCCTCATGGTCTCATTGGTACGAAGCAATCGCTAGCGATTGCCGGCTACTGATGATACTGATGATAATAATAATAATATCATAATATAACTCGGGTCGGCGCAGGATATTATTCAGATTCTGAAATCATAGGGTATGGACGCGTAAAGCTCTCTCACTTCGCCAACATTGCTGAGACCGAGGCCTTGGCAATATCGGAAGCCAGAAAGAAGTCGGTTGAGACTAGTGCCACCAGTCTCAACGCTACTCTACTATTTTGATTGCGTTCGACTCTCAGGCTGTTATGAAATCCTACCGTTCCAGGAGGAAATCACGACTATCCTCTGACGTTGACCTCGGCCAGGTCACCTGGCTCTCAGTGACGACATTGGCTTGAGTTTTGTCTGGGCTCGTGGGCATTCGGGCGTAGTCGGCAACGCGATTGGCAATCGCCGATTGCCGACCGTATGGCCCGTAGTGTCTTTATCGCGGGTATTCCCAAGACTGTCCCAATACCTGGCAGTCATTTACGTGAGCGGATGTCTCAATCGGGTGGGGATGCGCCCACTGGCAGGACATTAAAAATAACACGATTCGGAGCTTTATCACGAGCAACCACCATTCGGCCATTCTAAGGCGCTCTATCCGGTTCAGGATGCACCGACATGCCCTCAGACCCATATATTTGGTCTATTGAGGACTGGCCGCTATAGGTCAAGGAGTAGCAATTTTGTTAGCTCTAACTGTGCCAGATGCGTTGGGCTGCCGACAAAACTGCCTCTATAATCCATATGCAGAGTCTGCATTGCAGACTCTGTTAGCATGTGGGAAATAGTCAAGAGGATCGAAGAGTTCGCTTCTGATAGCAGCGGACTCCGCTGAGCGGAGGGTTTTTACGGCGCTTTTCAGTTGTAGGCTGCGCTCGCTCCATCATGTCATCAGTGTGGAACATTCCGCGTCATACACGGCGCTTGTATGGGATGATCCCATTGGGATCTATACAAGGCGAGGCACCCATATTATGTGGTGCCTCGGTATTGTCTGGTACATATGCCACATATCTACGACAATATGTGAATCACACAGTGTGATGAGCTTTCACTACAGGCGAGAACGCTACATGATGCTGAACGAGAGCGCAGTAGCTGTGGTAAAGGCGGTCATGGCGCGTGACTCATGGTGCGCTCCAGCTCGTCAGCACCCCTGTCAAAAAGCTTAATCTAACACGAGAAATCCGGAACAGATCTGTGAATAAACTTGTATGTTTTTGCTAGGCACCGGATTTACTCGCTTCGTGCATTTTTGTTGTCGTTTTGTCATAGCTACAACTTTCGCCGGCAAGGCGGGACACGTCGAGCTCGACGACCTTTGAGTGGGTGCAGACGTGACGGACGGAGCAGAATTTGCGCGAGAACTCTCGCATCTTACACCCTTAAAGAAGTGGAAGGTGGATTCCTCTCAGGAAGAGTACCGGTTTCTTAGTAGTCCGCTAGCAAGCTAGAGTTACCTTTGATAAGTGAAATCTAAGAGGAATTAAATTCGGAGGACCAACGCATAGGAGGTCGTCTAAGATGATCGCGGTCTGGCACAGTCTGTGCCGCACAGACCGTCTGGGAGCTATTGGGAACTTCCTGCATAGCTGTGGTCGCTCCTCGGATAGAGTTCAACAAGATGGACCAACGGCATGCCATTAGACTGCCTGCACTTTCTCGTTACGTAGGAGCATCCACTCAGAAGGGTACAGAGGGCCCCATGTGGTAAATGGGAAGACACGGTGAGGGGCAGTGAGACAACCGGGTCCGAGGCTCGGACTCCGAGCCGAAGAAAGAATGGATGAGAAGGCAGCGGAGACAAGTTGGGCCTGATTTTTCCCTCCGTAGACTTTTCGGAATCTCAGTCGGGTAATACTAGATACTTGCGTTGTCAATCGGTTCAACCTGTATTGGAACGATAGGTCTATCTGTGGAGACGAATCTGCAGACGACGAATCTGTGGAGATCAGAGCCTGATAACTGGGGGGAATCAGCAAACAGCTTCAAACAACTCCTTCAAGCAACTGCTCTGTTTTTCTGGTCAAAACATTTATGCTACATTCCCGATTCTCTCGAAGCCATACTTTCGCGTTTGGGCTTTCCACGAGAAATCGCGCTCACGATCGAAATTCACTTCTTTCCGGTTTCCGCAGGGGGTCCTCGGACTCGCCCGCGCAGAACTTTGTGGCCACCCAAAATTGGTGGCGACGTGCTCGCCTGATTGACCAGCTTCTCCATTGACGCGATCGACTAATAGTCGACGACTATCTGCCTAGTGCCCGCATCAGCTCGTCGTGCGTACCCCTGTCCGAAACTTGGCGAAAGTCCTCGTCGAGAAGATTCGCCGAGAAGTTGTCTATTCGCGTGCATCAGGAAGCCGTTGGCTGCAAGTTGGCTGCAACTAGCTTCATGGAGGAAGGAATGGTGATGCTGCAAGGAGCAACAGCTGGCCTAAGTCTGGACGAAGCTAAACATGCAATCGAGAAAATAGTAGTGAGTGTGAGGTTTCTGCTTGCCCTGAGACAATGGTGTCTCGCTCAGGAATTCACTAACCGTGCTTTGCAGCGGTATATGTATTATCTCTATACGGCCGCTAAGCGGAACAAGACCGGTGATAAAGTTTTGGGCCATTTCTATGACGTAGGTGCGGTATCATGTAAGCTGAACATGATGTTCAGAACATCGCCGTGAAATTATATTTGTTGAAAGAGAAGAGGCAAATGGTCTCAGGCCATAGCTAGATAGTCGCTTGTCTCTCAAGCGTATATTTCGTCCCAGTGTCACTGGGCCAGTGATGCGCTTTGTGTAAAGATTGGCTTCCGTCATCGAGGCCGCGTACAGCTCGTGAAGCTCAATACGAATGGATTGCGGCTAAAGCTGAAACAGAGTAACTTACCAAGCTCGTGTGTTTCTTAGTGTCTGACGGCTATGTGGCACTTCATAACATGCCTGTCCTAGCGGCCATTTGAAAGAGCCTCTCAACCGGAGCTGAAACGTCCATGGCATGGACTCCAGGCTCAACCGCGAGCTTCGAGAGGCACGTCTGCTCCTTTC